>PVJS01020977.1:0-32007 GCA_004027185.1 Glis glis
GGGGGTGTAGCGCGGAGGTAGAACGCCCCTGGGTTCAATCCCCGGTACTGAAAAAAAAAAAAAAACTTCAGGTAAACTTGACATCTCATTTTGATGAAAGTATAAGTCATTTGTTTTTAATTCCGAGTGTTGTTTTTCATTTTCTTTTTCTTTTTTTTTTGTGTGTGGTACCAGGGATTGAACCCATGGGCGTTTTACCTCCAAGCTCCATCCCCGGCCCTATTTTTTATAGTTTATTTTGAAACTGGGTCTCACAAAGTTGCAGAGGGCCTAACTAAGTAGCTGAGGCTAGCCGCGAACCAGGATCCTCCGGTCTCTGCCTCCCAAGTACTGGGATTACAAGTGTGCACCACCACGCCCGGCTTTTTTCTTTTTTATTCTTGTGTATCTTTTAGGGTACAGCAAGAATTCTTGTTCTGCTTGTTTTGCATCTCAGTACAAAGATCTGATTTGTTTTATAAAAGCTGTCCTCCAAAGGTCCTGTTGCTATAACTTATGTAATATTTTTAGTGTGACTCTAGATATGTGTGAATAACTGAAGGAAATAATATAAGCAAGTCCTGTGCACTCAGTTTTATTTTAGAAGCTGCTTTTTCTAGGGACAAACTTATGGTTTGAAATAATATAATCTATATACATATATATTATATTATTATATTTTATATTATTATATTATATATCATATTATAATATATATATATTTTCCCATTAGAGAGCACTGTAATTCTCTCCTTTTCTCATCAATTCTGGAAATAGTGCTCAAAATGCTTCTGCTCAGCTTCATAATATCCAACTTATCCCTTAGCTCACTACAATCAGGTTCCATCCACACCACTCCAGTAAGATTGTTCCTTCAATAGCTGTGGCTGACATCTTGCTTTTTAAAGGCCGTGATTTCTTTTCTTGATTTCATTTTAACACAATTGACTCATGGTTTCTCTAACTTGGAAACAGCACTATCTTCTAGTGTGTCTCTTCTGTTGGCCTTACCAACTCAAGTGGTGTTTTTGCATTGCTGTTCAACAGTCTCTTTAATATGTATGCTTCTTAGGAATTCTATCACACTGCCTATGAGAGGCAAAATTTTAACAATACGCCCCCAAAGATTCCTGTCTCCCATGTATTCAATCAAGGGTCATTCTAAGTACCACTGTGAAGAGACTTTGCAGATATAATTAAGGTCATTAATCAGTTGACATTAAAATATAGGGATTACCCTGTATTCCCTGGGTGGGCCCAAAGTAATCACATGACTTCTTAAAAGCAGAAAAAGACTTAAGATTCAGTTAGGGAGAAGTGGTGGAAGAGAAGGCAAAGGATACGCTGTGGCAGATGGGGAAGTTAGAGATAACAAACAAGAGAATGATTCAATGTGCAGGGCTTTGCTTGCTTTGACATCCAGAGACCCCTGGGTCAGGACTGGACAGAGGTCTTCATGAGCAAGAGCATCCACTGACTGAGAATGATCAAGGAAAGGAGACACAAGTCCCACATGCAAGAAGCTGGATTTTACCATCAGTGTGAATGTGCTAAATGATGGATTCTTCCCATATTCTCTCAAGTAGAGACCAGATAGCCAAGGTCTTCATATTTGTCTTGCCAAGCCCAAAACCAAGCCAGGTATGGTGGTGCATGACTATAATCTAAGTACTTAGAAGTGGGAGGCTGAGACAGGAGGATCACAGGTTTGAGACCAGCCTCAGAAATTTAGTGAGATGCAGTTTCAAAATAAAAATAAAATAGGGCTGGGGTTTAGCTCAGAAGTAGAATGCCCCTGGGTGTAATCCCTAGTAACACACACACACACACACGCACGCACGCACACACACACACACAAAGTCAAGTTTGTCTAGACTCCTGACCTTCAGAGCAGTAGGAGAATAAATATGTGTTATTTAACAACTAAATTTGTGGTAATATGTTATGATAGTAATAGTAATAGAAAAATATGATTTGACTGACTTGTATTTCCTGACTTTGTTTACTTATGCCCATGATCCCATGTCATATCTCCATCTTCTGTGTCTTAACAAGCTCCAGAACATTGGCATAGTTTCTTCCAAATGTCTGCAGAAACACCAAACTTGGTCATTTTCCACCACAACCTACGCTTCATTTAGTATTCCCTATGTAGATTAATATATCACTGTCTTCCAGTATTGTGAACCAGTGTCTAGCCCATATTCTTCCTGACAACTCTCATCCAACTGGTCAGCATTCCTCATCCCTGATCCTCTTGTAGGTGCTGGGATACAAGCAGGCAGGTACTTGTCAGATGCAGCTTTTGCTCTAACCGGAGAATAAAGTCATAAAAACAAATACAAATAAGTTCAGGATATTATAATTACTAGAAATTATTTTTAAATGATGTGATAAAAATTAATCATAGGAACAAACTTTTGATTAAGTTAGGGTAGGACTTTCTGTAGAAGTGAAATTTGAACTATGACTTCAAAAATAAGAGTAAAACAACCATTCAAGAATAAGACAAGTATGGACTGTCTGATTTCATGCAGAGGAAGCTGAATCTCCAAAAACCTTGAAGCAGGAAGAGGTTGGCAAGTTTGAGGAAGAAAAGAAACCTGTGTGTCTGGAGAGGAGAAAGAAGAAGAGTTCAAAGGCACAATATGCCAGGAGTAGGGAGAGGAGAACAGACGAACATGTGTAGAGCATGTGTAGTTTTGTAGGTCACAGTAATGAGCAGAATTGCTTTCCAAGAACTAAATAGGGAGCCATTAAATATTCGCAGCAGAGAAGTAGCATTCTCTGATATGTCTCTCCAGAAATGTGGAGAATGGACAAGAGAAGATAAAGAGGGGTGAGACTAGTCCAAATGTCATAACATCTATTCATTCAATGCATTTTATGGAGGGCCTATTATATTGCAGCCATTTTTTCCAGTCTGGCTTGAAGCAGAGTGGCAGTAGGGGAGCTGGGAGGAAACTGGGAAGATACGAGATTTATTTTGAAACTTCAACAGTCATAATTGGAGGCTGAGTTATAATGAAAGGACACAAGAAAGAAATTGATGCTGACTTCTGGGTTCTTGGCTTGAGTCACAGGGTCAACGGTGCTGTTTTCCTACTGGAAAAGAGAATATACAAGAGGATTAGGTCAGAGGCGATAGCAAGGAATCAAGGGACTTTGTGATATAATAATCTGTTGATGCATTTCCATCACCCAAGTTCAGATTTAGCTGTCCAGTCCTCAACAAAGAACTCAGATCTGGTGATGTAAAACAGGATTGTCAATATGAAATAGGCGTTCAAAGCCACTGGACTAGAGGAAAACATTTAATGACCATCTGCTAGTAATTCACTTTCTGAAATGTTCATCAAATTTCCTTCTTCAGCCATGTGTGGTGGCACACTCCTATAATCCCAGTCCTTGGGAGGCTGCAACAGGAGGATTGCAGGTTCAAGACCAGCCTCAGCAACATAGCAAAACTCAGCAACTTAGCAAGACCCTGTTTCAAAAAAACAATAAAATAGGTATGGAGGCTAGCTCAGAGGTAGAATGCCCCTGGGTTCAATCCCAGTACCAAAACAAAGCAAAGCAAAGCAAACAAAAAAAACCTCCTCCTATATTTTCCCCACTACCTAATCTTTCCCTGGTGTGTGCTCTCAAAATAATCATTCCCCTCCAATTCTTCTTTTATTCCCACGAAACTTCATTGATTATTTTACTTTCCTTGAAAGTCTGAGACAGGGGCTGGGGATGTAGCTCAGTGGTAGAGTACATGCATGAGGTCCTGGGTTTGATCCCTGGCACCACGCGAGGAGAGGCGTAGGGGGAGGACCTTGAGATGGATTGCAACTATCTGGCTATATATAGAAGAAAACTCATTAAGACTGAGTGTGTGTGTGTGTGTGTGTGTGTGTGTGTGTGTGTATGAGCACATGTGCATGCGTACCACACACGTGTGTTTACCCTTTTCTTTTGACCATGAGACTATCATGCCCCAGATAGATCAGTTCTTCAACTTGGATCCCAAAATGAAGGGGGACTTGTGGAGCAAGGTGATATCCAACCCACAGCTGCCCAACTTGTGTGCAAAAGTTAAATCTTTGTTATAGTAAGCCACTAAGAACTGTGGAGTGTTTGTTAGTGAAGGACAGATAACCCAGCAAAGATAAATTTTGCCTGTTTCCTCTTCTCCTGTTTCTGTTGAAATTGTGAGCAAGTTTTTTAACTTAAAGTTAATAAACATTAAAAGAATACAATAAAAATTCAAGAAAACAATATTCTGAAATGATTAATGGGAAAAAATGAAGACATACCCAAAATAAGTACATAAAAGGATTATTATTATTTTTTTCTTGGTACTGGGGATTGAACCCAGGGGCATTCTACCTCTGAGCTCCACCCCCAGCCCTATTTTTTATTCTTTGTTTTTTTGGGGGGTTTTTTGTTCTTTTTGCGGTACCGGGGATTGAACCCAGGGGCGTTCTACCTCCGCGCTACACCCCCGGCCCTATTTTTTATACTTTATTTTGAAACTGGGTCTCACGAAGTTGCGGAGGGCCTCACTAACTAGAGAGAGAAAGAGAGAGACAGGGAGAGAGAGAGAGCGCGAGCTGAGGCTGGCCGCAAACCCGGATCCTCCAGTCTCCACCTCCCAAAGTACTGGGATTACAAGCGTGTGCCACCACGCCCAGCTTATTCTTTGTTTTGAAACAGGGTCTCACTAAGTTGCCGAGGGCCTCACTAAGTAGCGGAGGCTGGCCGTGAACCCGAATCCTCCGGTCTCAGCCTCCCAAGTACTGGGATTACAAGTGTGCACCACCACGCCTGGCTTTATTTTTTAGCTTTTTTTTTTTTTTGCGGTACCGGGGATTGAACCCAGAGGCATTATACCCCCGCACTACACCCCCGGCCCTATTTTTTTATACTTTATTTTGAAACCAGATCTCACGAAGTTGCGGAGGGCCTCAGTAGGTAGAAAGAGAGAGAGAGACAGGGAGAGAGAGAGAGAGCTGAGGCTGGCCACGAACCGGGATCCTCTGGTCTCCGCCTCCCAAAGTACTGGGATTACAAGCGTGCGCCACCACGCCCGGCTCATTTTTTAGCTTTTTTATATTTAATGTATATTTACATTTAGTGATAGTGTATTATTAAACTGTTTTACAAAAGAGATTTACAAGTTCAATCATTAGAAAGGGATGCATGGCATGCTCATTTCACTCTACCTTCATCGATATTTCTTACAGTTAATTCTTTTTTATTGACTCTCAAATAATTTTTATTGGTGCATTGTAAGTATACATAATAGTGAGATTCATAGTGATACATTTATGATAATGAGATTCATACTGATGCAATAATCACATAATATTATTTTGTCTGTTTCCTTCCATATACCTTTCTTTTCCATCTTTTTTTAGTTCTTACATGGCTAAATCTTCTCTTGACTTCCTTTTCTGAGGTAGGTAGATATAACTTTTGCCTTGACAAAAGTTAGCAAGCCATCACTTGAAATAATCAAAATAAATCATAATAGTCATAATAAATATGACTGGAGCATGGAAAACAAAGTCTAATAAATTAGATCATCAAAAAACTAAAATGTTTTTTATTATCTTTGCTGCTAAGATCTGGCTGAGATTACATTAAATAATTTTTGACATTTGCTGAAAAAATGGGGACAGGATGCAGAGTATGATTCAAACATTACACAACTTCCAGGACATTTCAATTATTTATGTATTAAATACGCAATGTTTATTTCATTTAGAGAAACTTTGTGGACAATTTTATGATTTTGACCACTTGGTAGGTCTCTCAATGATTATCATATTGAGGTCACTGTTTTAATCTAGCAAAAGCTTTCTCCAAGCCAAGAATTTTCATTATCAGCAACACTAGTCCAGCTGGGTTTTATATGTATATTAAATCGGGATACCAGAAGAACTTCAGATAATGGAGGAGAACTCCACTGTAGCAAGGGAGGTAGTCTAGGGGAGGGTGCGGGGGAGAGGGAGAATCAATGAAGGAATCAATTCCATTGATATTATGTACATACGTGAGAATACCAATGCCAATCTCCATCTCCTGTATGGGGAAGAGGAGGAGTGGGGAGGGAGCTGGGGGAAAGCTCACTGAGTGCTGTGTGCATGTATATCATTATCACCACGAACTACATTATGATATGAAACTATAATGCACCAATAAAAGTATAAACAATTTTAAAAAATAAAAATGTTTGCATCAGATTACCCAGATCATCATTCTCATAAGTGAAGTCTTCTTTCATCATTTCTTCACACGTAGTACGATTCATTGATCCATCTCTGGCAGGTCCCCAACCCTTCCAAGATGGGACCTGGGGATAGTCTAATAGCTGGAAGTTGAAGATCAAGGCATGGACCCCAAGGGGTTACATCGACCCACATTGGCCTCCCTCACCACCTGCCCTGTGAACCCAGAGTACTTAAGTTCACTTCACCTTTGATTTTGGTCTGCCCTTAGGTTTCCTTACTAAAACTGTAACACTTCCAAAAACTTTGGACTTGACTCAGGTCTTGTCTAGTCATTAACAAAACCATCTCCCTAGAACCATGGACTGTCCTCTTCCCAGTGCTTCAGCTACCCTGTTACCAGCTCTGTGGTTTACAGATTGGAAAAGCAATATCACTCATCACATTCCTAAAATATTTTTAAACTTTCTAGCAAACTCATCAATACATAGCATATTTTTCTCCTTCTCCTCCTCCTCCTCTTCCACTTCTTCTTATGAAGTTATAATTTTTATGTATGGTGTATAATGGTTTTTAAACATTGCTCAAATTTCATGATTCCAGGAATTAATGTTTCTGAGATAAGTATCAAAAAACAAAATGGTTTTTAATGATTCCATTTAAGAAGGAAATATATAATTTATAATTTTTAACACTTCTCGCTTCTTAACATAGGTAACATTCCCACAAATGAAGCATAAACTAAATTGTATTTTGAATATTTTTCACAATGCAATTGCTAATATACAATATGTTAAAAACAAACAAAATTTTGTAGGGTAATTCTTTAATATATTACAGATAGTAATATAGATGATTTAATAAAGGCATTGACGAGTTGATTATCAAAGATATCTTTTCTTTTCATTTCATGATTGGTCAATTTTTTTTATAATTTTATTACAGACTTGTCTCATCAATTATCCCATGTAATTGGAACATGAAAAATGGAATCCATTACTTCCAGTTAGGTTTTGCAAATAGAATCATGAGTAAATCTACTTATTAACTCCACACTAATTTAATAAAATATTGGGGCAACTTATTAGGAATACATACTTTATAAAGAATTGATAAAAAGTAGAATTTATTAAGCTGCTAATTTTTTTAGGTAAAGTGAATATTTTCTGAATATTATGTTTTAAAATAACTGCTTAATATGGAAATATATATTACTAAGTGATATAATATTAAAAATTATTTTAGATTTCATATATCATAGGTAGTAAAAAAATGTCTATGATAAACATGTATTTTACTGTGAGGTCATTAAAACATAATCACTAATCTGTCCTCTTGGACATCTGGGGTCGACTTGTAGACACTCCCATGAGGGGGGACAAAAAATATCTACACTAAGATATCATTTATCTTGAATTACTGGCAAAATTATGTCTCACATTTTTAACCCATTTTTCTGATCTCCTTCTCATTCCTTCTCTTCTCTCCTCTCCTTTTCTCTTCAAGTTATAGCTAGGATGTGGTTTCTTCCCCTAAGGTTCATGTGTTGGAAGCTTGTTCCCTATGGTGGTGCTGTGGAACTTTAAGAAGTGGAGCCCAGTGGGAGGTCCTTAGGTCACTGGGTGCACTGCCCTCAAGGAATTAATGTAGCTGTTATGGGACCCTGAGTTGTTTCTTGTGAGAGCCAGTTGTAATAAAAGTGAGTGTAACCCTTGAATCGCTCTCTGGTTTCCTGTCTAGTGATATGATCTTTCTCTCCCACACATACTTCCATCATGATGCCATCCACATCTTGGTCCTCACAAGAGATGGAACTAATTACCTAATCTTGGACTGTCAGCCTCCAAATCTATGAGCTAAATAAACCTCTTTTCTCTGTAAAGTACCCAACATCAGGTATTTCATTATAGTAACAATAACAAAAAAAGATTAATAGAACTGAAAATTTTAACATGCATCCAAATCGGGTTATATATTCATAAGAACGTATAACCAATTGTATGCTTTCAATACATTAGTTTTTCTCTACAACCTCATAGCTAGGAAAAGCATATTAATTTGGATTTTTTACCAATGGACTAAAAATGAAGAAATGATTCTGCTAATTCTACTTCTAGCTTTCAACCTATAATATCATTTATCGTTTTATGCATTTTTCATATTAGAATTTAAAATTACTTTTCAAAAAAGCAGACATCAAGTCCCACATTTAAAAACAAATATGTAGATTTAAATATATTCCCTGAACACACTAAGAATACTTTCAAAACTACATTATTAATAAGAAAGCTGGCAGCTGTTTAAATTGATATTTTTATCCCTTTCTCCAGGTAGGATCTATAGTTTTCTTATTTACCATTGCATTAAGTACACAGCCTGGTACCTAGTAAGAGTGCAATAAATGTATGTTTCATGGATAATATCTAAATCAGTAAGAAATAAATTATCATGTGATGATCAGTTTACATATTACTGCATGAACTGTGCTGAGGCCATATGAGTTTTCAACCATTGCTTCCTTCACTAGACCATAAGAAGGGTCCTTGAGGGCAAGGACCACATTCTGGTTATCTTTGTATACACAGTGCTTTTTGTTAATAGGAAATATCCAATAACTACTTGTGAAATTAATAGTGATTTTCAACAAATAGCTTGAAAAATAATGAAGGCATATATGTACAGATTTTACAGTAGAAAAATGGGAAAAATAGAGCTCATGTCTCTACATTTTATATGAGGTCCACACACACTTGTGTGTGTATATGTGTGTAAATGTGCATTATATATTAATGTTTCAATAGAGTGAATGAAGGTCAATATTTCTGCTAATTTGTTCTCAGGTTATTTTGCCAAATAAACAAGTTGAGATGAGAAATTTACTTGCCCAAATGGATACCATGGTAATTCTGAAAATAAAAAAGAAACTTCACTATACTACACCATTGAACATCATCTAGAAAGTACATTGGTATTTACACACATCCCAGAACAGTTTAAATGTTTTTGAAAAGAGGCGATGGTATTTTGTTCATCTGTGAAACTCCAGCTTCAACTTTAACATATAGCACATACTTTACAAATAAAAATTAACTTGTATTAATTTAGAGGAAGAAATCTCTAGGATAACTAAGTTGAACACTGGTTAAATATTAGAAAACACAATATTATGTTTAACTTGGTTATAAAAGAAAGACTTCCTTAGTAAAGAGAAAAACTGGCACATAAATAGGTAAATTGCTATAAACTTTCTGGTTTAATCTGCCAATATCAATCACAAGTCTTATTGCACTATTCTTTGAAATATCAAATCCACTTAGAGAATCTGTTCTTTGGGAAATAATCAATGATTTATGCATGGATTTAGCTAAGGATACTTTCTTGTAGTACTGTTGTAATAGTAAATACCCTTAAGTAACTGACTAGCTACTATTATATCATGGCTACAAATGAACTAAGGTCATCCACTTAGTTACCCCATTACATATTATGTGATAAATAAAAATATATTGACATAGATGTATGTTCATGAGACATTGGTTAGTATAAAAAGGCTGTCTATCAATCTATCTCATAATCTTATCTCTAGTAAATATGTAGTAACAAAAACATCCATAAAAACATATGTAAAACTATAACCTAGTAATTGTTTCTGACATTATCTCTATTTAAAATACTTCTACAATTAAATATCGTGTTCTGTAATAAAATATAATTATTCTAATGATAAAATATGGCATGTCCATAAAGGAGATTTGGAGCATCTGGAGAAAACACATTGAAGAGAAAAAATAATGTAATTACCCAGAGATATACACCATAACATTTCAAACATATCCCTCCAATCTTTATATTGTTTAATATTTATTTTAGTGTAATTAAAATCATACTATGTCCTGGATGATATCTGCTTTGTTAACATCTTAACTTGAACAAAGTTTTAAAAGTGTAACAACAAAGTTAAAAATATAAGTTTTTTTGTTAGAAAAACATTTACTGAATGCATGATATTTTTTCATATGGCAAAAATATTTTATAATAATTAGAACTCAACATTTTGATTGTCTCCAAATTTCCACTATTATAAACAATATCAAAATGAGCCTTCTTATAGATATATTGCTGATAATTTCTCAAGCTAAGTATTCAGAAAAGGTTTTGATCATTTAAAAAACACATTCTAAAGCTTTGATATGTATTATCAAATCACCTAACAGAAAGCTCTCAATACACAACAGGGAAACATGAGAGTGCTTATCTCTCTGCATGAAAAATTTCATTGGCTCAAAACCATTTCTATATAAATAACATATTAGCTCAATCTGATAGAAAATATGAATTTATTGAGACTTCTACCTAGTTCATATCTCCAATCCAAAATCAATGTCAAAATTTTTTCTGCATTTGTCCAGTAATTTTCTGTGGAAATGTATGCATATATTTATGGATCTATACACATGATTTTGCACACACACACACACACACACACACACACACACACCTCTCACATAACAACGTATATATATATATATATATATGTTTGTTTATATATATATATACATAACAATGTATATATATATATATATATATATATGTTTGTGTTCTTCTTACTAAAATGGAAGCATTACCTCCTAGTATAAAATTTTCTCACTGAACAATGGTATGACCTATGTCAGTAGATGGATCTGTCTCATTCTTTTTAATGGCTTTTTCAATTTTGAATATTATTTTTAATGTTCCTTTGCCTCAAAATATTTCTTGATATGGAGGTACATAATTTAATGGTTTATTTTTCATGAGTATTTAAGATGCTTCTAGAAATCATTATTTTAAAAAATATTTTATATTATGATATACAGAAAATAAACAGTCATAATTATTTCATTAGGTTTGGCAGTAGACTGTGCAAATTTTTGTTATTTGACTACTTGTATGTTTGTTAATTGTTCATTTTATATATGCCTATTTTTATTACATTATTAGTATTTTCCTTAATTTTGATAAGTTTTTTCTATTTTTTGAATGACTTCTTGCCATGTAATTACAATGTATTTTGTAATTCATCATTTTGCTATTGTTTTAATGTATAACTTGAATTTTTGTTTTGTAAAACATATCAATCTTTTCCACTAGAATTTTCCTTTTGTACTATGCTTATAAAAATTTCTCTACCCAAAGCATATATAATAATTTACATTTTATTGAAGTTATAAATAATTTAATTAATTAAATTACATTTTAAAGATACTTTTCTGGGCTTCCAATATCATTATCTTGAGTATCCCAGTAGCACATCAGCTGAAATGAATGGTAGATTCATGAATGGTAAATTTCATCCCATAATAGAGGCTATGGAGATGGTGCCATTTCTCTGTTGTGCTCTTAGAAGACTTTCTCTAATCTACTCTTCATTGCTCAAGTTTAAAAAATGTAAGCAGATATAGTCATTGAAAGAATCATCTACTTTTTAATGGGTAAGCCTGTAGTCATGTCCAAATGCTAGTAGAAGTAATTACATTCAGCTTATAAGCGGTAGTGGTGTCATTTCAATTAGAATAGCATTAGATGGACTGATAGAAACCTAGGGGTTTGAAATCCTCGCAGTTCACTACAAGATAAATGAGACATGTGACTGCAGATAAACTCAGAGGTAAAATTACTTTCTTAAGCTGTTTCTGATGGCCAAGATCAATGGCCTGTTTCTAAGTCAGACAGATATAGGAAAGAAGAAAATTTAAGAAGGGGTGGGGAAGGAAGCATTAGATTATAAAAGTATAATAGCAAATCATATATATAGGTCTATTCCATGCCAGACATTGTTCTGAGTGCTTTATAGATATTAAATCATGAAACACCCATAAAGACCCATAAGGTAAGTACTATTCTTATCTCCATGATACAGATGAAGAGAAGGAGGTGATTAAGTGGTCAGAAAGTATACGTGATCACTCAATTCACATCGTTATTATGGGGCAGAGGTGACATTTGATCCCAGGCATTCCGTGACCCTTCCCTGAGCTATACTGTCTCTGAAGTCCTATTTTTCCATATCTTTCTGATTGACATCCTTAGGAAGAAGTTCTTGGCAACTGGTCCATCATTTTCTAATCGTCTTCTTGCTTACTCTAGTCCCCATTCAATAAGTTAATGAGTTATTTATAAAGTTCTTAAAATAATGTGTGGCCCATTGGAAGTAGCATTTAAATTTTATTAATGAATAAAATAAGGAAACTCAATTACATGTATTAAATGCTTATTATGTTGCAGGCACTTTGCCAAGTACTGGAAATACAAACATAAGCAAAAGAGACAAAGTGTGTATCCCCTTCCATAAATTCTCAAAGTTAGTGATACCGCCCCCGGAGAGAGGGGACTATGGAATGACCCAGGGAGGCAGTAGTATCCTCAGGTGCAACTGGGGGGGCATTGAATTAAAATAAGGGGGTGGTGAAAACAAGGGGGGGATGCTGAGCTTTTTATTTATTTATTTCTGAAAAGGAGGCAGTAAGCCAATAAATCTGGGAATTTATGTTTAGACCTATAGTTAAGTAGGAGGGAATCAACAAGTAATATTTTACAAATCATTATTGTATAACTTTTGTGAAAAATGTCTTATAAAGAAATGAAATGTAACGTGAAGGTATATGGCAGGGAGAACTAACGTAGAGAGGGAGCACATACAAGTTCCAAAGATGCTAAGAACCAAGGGATGATATAGAGGTAGGCAAAAAGAAAGCTGGGAACGAACCTTATAGGTAGAGGGAAACAGGTTCAAAGGTCCCAAGGCAAAAGGGAGATCGGCAAACTAAATGGTCCTGGAAGAGGATCGTTGTGTCCATTTTCTATTAATCAAGAACAAGAGATGAGAGGTGCCAGGAAAGCTTCAAATGAGACCTCCACTGTCCCAGGGCCTGTCTCTGCGTGTGTCGCAGCTTTCATGTTAGCTCTGCAATACGTAAGTTCTGGACCACTCACACCCAACCTCACCAGTCTGCCGTGACACTGCTCTTTCCTTGAGCTCTGGGTGGACTTCCGATCATACTTCTCCTCTCCCTTTAGATGTGGCCATCCCAAGTTTCCAGTTTCAACCTCTTTCCCTTAGGCAACTCGTGCTTCCCAGATGAGTTCCTCCACTCATACCTTCATGGCATCTGCTTCCTGGTGGCACTCAGATCTGCATATGCAGCTTGATTTCTGCACTGAATTCAAAAGCTCCCAAGTGAAGAGTGTCACCACCTCAACATGTCTAAACCTGCACTCCTTCCTTCACCCCTGCTGGGCTTTCTCCTTTCTGTTTCAGTGTAATTAATGGCATCTCTATTCACCCAGTTCCCCAAGCAAGAAACATAGAAATCATCTCTCATGTCTTCCTTTCTTGCATGGCCAAATGCAATTGCATCCACCTTATTAATATCTCCTAAATCTCTTCACTTCTGCCTACATCATTTACTTCAGCTATTCCTCATTTTTCACTCTGACTTGTCCATTAGTCATCTGCATGCTTTTCCTGTCACCAACCTTGCCTCTCATGATCCATCTCTTGTAACACTCTCAGAGTGATCTGTACTAGGTTCATACCCATCCTCTGTTTAAAAAAATCCTTTCATGGTTCCAATTGCCTGCAAAATCAAATCAGAACATAAGACATGATACAAGTTCTATGTTTAAATCTCCACTCACATTTCTGGCCACTCTGTTCTGTAGAATCTCTTCTCATTTGGAAATGCATGTTGCTTCTGGAGCCAACTAAGATATTACCCCTTGAGTTTTCTTATGTTAAAAGGCCCTACCTCTAAATATTCACCAGGTTAATCCCTACCATCTCAGTGCACCTACCGTGAGCCAGTCCTGGAGACACATTGGCTTGATTGACATCCCTCTCCACTCTAACAGGGTTGTCACGATGATACTTTGATGCCCTGATCCTCAGTGTAACTGAAACCCATATCCAATAGTCCCAGAACTACTGAGTCTTCCTTTCCCCCAGAATACCAATGTAAGTGGTCTTAGCTGTCCTTGGGGAAGAACCAGGGAGATCGTTGCCGCTGTGTGGCAGAATCCTTTCTCTTGCATACTGGCCTCTCTCTCAGGCAATGGGTTCTGAGCTGAAAAGTTATCTTAGATCCGGAATTTGGAAGACAGTAGAATGTATGGCTCTAGCTCCTATATATATATGGCTTATAGTATTTCAAAATATGGGTCGTGTTACCTACATGTTACAAATAAGAAAAAATAAGGTTCAGTGAGGTTATATAATTGGACCAGGCAACGCAATGTAGAAATGGAGACACTGTTGGAAATAAGTTGTGCCACATAAGACAGTCCATCATCCTTCCCCAGTTCAATGTACGTTCAATACAAACAATATAATTCAAAATTATATGTAAACTAGAAGTTCATCTACATTATCTAGAAATCTAAATCTATCTCTGTTATTGTCATAGCGAAGTTGTTTGGGTTCAAATTCCTGTAATTCCCCTTCCTAGCCTTATATCTTAAATTTAATTTTGTACTTATAGACCAGCTTCCTCACTTATAAAAGGCCAGTAATAGTAGTATATATTTGATAGGGTTTTGTAAGAGTTAAATGAAGTAAACTATGTAGAGGGCTTAGCAGAATGTGGGTCTTATAATAAACACTCACGCAATGTTGGCTATCATCAATGTTGTTATTGTTGTTATTACTAAGAATTGGACAATATATGTAGGGCAAATAATGTAATGCCTACCACAAAATTATTAGCCATTACTTTTATAGCCAATATTTTATTACTACATTATTAACTTTTATCACTATACTTAATTATTATATTATTTTAATTTTATTAATGCCATTAATAATATAATGATTCTTAATATTAAGAAAATACATAAGCTAAATTAATGTAGCACCTCTTCTACCCTTTTAAAAATGTTAATATTTGATGTGCTTTATATGATAATTGCATATACACTGTTAGAACTTTAATACATTTCTAAAACTGTATACTGTGTGCCTTCCAATGTCTCATTTAAATTCAAAATAAGCCCAACTTGATCGCTTCATTACCCAATTTAATATGGAGGTATCATATTAGGCAAAATTATATTAGAAGCATAAGAAATACTAACATAGATTCCTTTTTATTTAATTTTAGTTTTAATTGTTCAACTTGCAATGGGTGTCTTAGACTTGGTAAAATACAGTATCATCCCAAGTGCCTAGAAGATGCCTTCCCTGGGCCCTTGCTTCCTGACACACTTTCAGTATGCCAAGGTCTGATCAACTTGGTTCTCTATGTCTTTCCTGATACCTCCACTGAGGAGTCTCCTTTCTCTTATCATCATGTATTCATTCCATTTGTTTCTAGCCTTTAGATGCTGGTCTCCCCATTATGTGAACTCCCTCAGGGCAAAAAGCAACCCTTATTTTTGAGTCATCATGCTAAAGCTGCCTAACAGATGTATAATACATGCTCTTTGTTTTATTTTTGGCACCTGCCAGGTGGCAGGCCTTATACTAAGTACTGAGTATCTGGTTGGCCCTGACCTGAGGGGACTTACAGTTTTTTAGGGGAAATCCAAATCAGATAGAAGGGCTGAAAGGAGGCAGTGGAGTGTGGTGGAGGAAAATTGTCTGAAAGAGCTGAGTTTGAAGTTTACATGTGTGTTAACTGGATACAGATGTCAGTAGAATAAACTCATAAGTTTGGTTGATTATCAAGAAAATGCTGAACAGATACTTCTTTTCAAGGATGAAATACAAATCACCAATAAATATATGAAAACAGGTTTAATGTTTTTAGAAATCACGGAAATACAAATCAAAATTACACTGAGATTCCCTCTCACTCCAGTTAGAATGGCAGTCATCCAGAATACAAACAGTAATAAATGCTACTGAGGACGTGGGAAAATAGAAACCCTTATACACTGTTGATGGGATTGCAAATTAGTACAGCCACTAATGAAACTAGTTTGGCAGTTCCTCAAAAGACTGGGTATAGAACTTACATATAACCCAGCCATACCACTCCTGGGTACCTCTCCAAAGGAATTAAGTCAGAATATTATAACAACCCATACAGAGCCATGTTTATAGCAGGACAATTCACAATAGTCAAACTATGGAACCAGTCTAGGTGTCTATAAACAGATGAGTGGGTTATGAAACTGTGATATATACATACAATGGAATTTTACTCGGTCATAAAGAACTAAATTATGTCATTTGTATGAAAATAAATGGAAGTAGAGAATATTATGCTAAGTGAGATTATAGAAAGTAAAAGGCCATATGTTTTATATGTGGTATCTAGAAAGAAACTAGGAAACAAAAAAGACATCAATTAATGAGGAGAGATACCAGTAGAAAAGCAGAAGGGAACTGAAAAATGGAGGTGGAGTGGGAAGGGAGACTTGATGAAGGAATCAGTTCAAACATTCCTATGTTCATTTGTGATGCTATTAATACCAATTTCAATGTTATGAATGGAGAGGGAGGAGGGGGTGTGTCGGGATTCAGAGGAAAATGCTCCAGGTGCTATGTACATATGTGCTTCTATCACGCTAAACCTCAATATGATGTATGGTTACAATGCACCAATAAATGTATATTTAAAAGAAAAAGAAATCTTCACGAGTTACCACAAATCCCATCAGTTCTAAACAAAAGCAATCTATAGTCCTAAATTCATTAATAAATGCAAGAGTTAATTTAACTCAAAGTCTATATTCTACAAATATTGTTATATTTGTAGAATTGAGAAAGAAAAAGTATAATATCTTCTGAGAAAGAAGTTGTAGAGAATGATGTCTAGATTTTTATTTAAGGGACTTTTTGAGGTATGATTATTTAAACCATTTTCAGAAGAAAAGCAGTTACCTCAGATTGTTGATTTTGTTTTGGAGGAGTGCAAAGACAGTAGCACAGGAAATTGGGAAAGTCAGAGCCTCAGAGAACATAAATAGTTTAGGGAGGATGTTTCAGTCAGTATTCTCATCACTGTGATCTAAATACCTGACAAACACAACTTGGAGGAAGAAAGATTTATTTGCTTACAGTTCTGAAGATTTCTGTGTGTGTGTGTGTGTGTGTGTGTGTGTGTGTGTGTGTAGATAGATGGATGGATGAATAGACAGATAATAGCAAGATGATAGATGCTGAAATATAGTCCATTTTACACTGCCTGACAAGCAGGATCTGGTGCTATAGATCTGTAGGGTATGATGGTGGGAAGCAAAGAGAGAACAAGGAGAGGGGGCAAGGGACACATATAGTCCCTAAGGTCACACCCCCAGGGACCGACCTCCAATGATGCCCTGACTTCAGAAGTCACACCCCCAAGGATCCTTCTCTGAGCATGCTGTCTCCAGAGCATGAGGTCCAAGGAACATTTTACTTTCAAACTATAACAAAGAGCTGCACATGGTGGCACACACTTAAAATCCCAGTACTTGGGAGGCTAAGACAGGAGGATCACAGGTTTGAGGACAGCCTCAGAAAATACTGAGACTTTCATCAACCCAGCGAGACCCTGTTTCAAAATTCAAAAATAAAAATAGGGCTAGGGATGTAGCTCAGAGGTAGAATGCCCCTGGGTTCAATCCCTAGTCACACACACACACATACGCACATAAATAAATAAATAAAAACACTATAACAAGGAAATTTACAACTTAATTTTAAAATAAAATGCTTTGGATTTCTATTTAGCTAAAGCCTCCATTTGAGCTAGAGACTGGTCTCTGACTCTCAATGCACAGTTGATGCTGGGGAGAGAGGGCCCCAGAGAAGTCTAATGCATTGGCAGGATTCCTATGAGAGTAACAAGTCCCACCCCCAGAGACAGTAGAGGAGTAGCTGCTAGAAAGGGTGGGCATGCCACTCAATGATGTTAGGATCTGCTATGCCATCAGGCAGCTAAAGCTAAGTTGTAACATGTCGGAGCAGGGGAAATATTCCGGAATAAACATCTGTGAAATCTGGACATTTAAAAAATTGACCTATTCTTGTCTTAATTCACTAATACTTGCCAAATGCCTACTGTGTGGCAGGTGCTCTTCTTGACTCCATCAATGCAAAGTTTAAAAAGACACCGCCTTCTAATGCAGCCTAGTGAGATGCAGACATGCAGATAATTGTAATAATACTATGTCTTTATGTTAAGAGAGATATGTCTAGAGCGAGGTGGGGGAACACAAGAACATTCCACTTTGTATCTAACATTTGTTAAATGGGAGACATAATTTAGTTGATCAACAAACCCCCACTTGTTTTACTTCTGTAATTTTGACTTTATAAATGTTCTTTTCTCTTATTACTACTTTTCAAAATGTGGTTAGGAGATTTCCAGGGGATTCCTAAAACCTTTCTAGCAATCCTTTCTAAGGGAAGATAGGAATGAGTGGCACTTAAATCAGAGGAGACCCACCTACTTTGAGGGTGGGTCAGCACTGAGGATTGAACCCAGAGATATTATACCTCCAAACTGTACCCACAGACCTTTAATTTTTTTTTGAAACAGGGTCTTGCTAAGTTGCTGAGGCTGGCCTTGAACTTGGGATAATCTTGTCTCAACCTCCCAAGTATTTGGTATAATATGCCTGGCTCCAGCTACTTTTATAGGTTTTATTTGACCACCTAATTTTACAGGTCTTATTTGCCCACCTGCTTTTACAGGTTTTATTTGTTTAAGTCTCATGGGAAAATTTCATTAGAACAAATATATCCCTGAATAAAAATATGGAAATAAAAATGAGAATAATATAAGTTATTACACATACTGATTCTTACTAAAAATAAGGAGCTATGTCTTTAATATAGTAGATACCAATGACAAATATTGTCATCAGGATTAAATTTGCTCATAGCATATTTGGTCTATGGTAAGTACCCAACACATATTTAAAGTATTATATGAGTTACATAAGACCTGTGGAATTTCTATGGCCAGAAATGACTAATGTGGACAGGTCTTACACTATTAGAAAAAGTATTGCCTGAATGCAGAAAGATAAAATATATTTCATAGAAGAACAAAATAATTTTGGAATATTTTTCTCCTTTCATGGCTTTTATAACAGAAGGAAAAGAAAATAAAAAGTTGACAACTGCTACATTCAGAACCCTCATCCATTATTACAAGTAGGTAACAACACAATAAGATAAGGGAGGGGAAGGAAAAGACACACTACATTTGTAAAAAGGAAAAAAAATAACATACAGAAGTTGAAGCATGTCTGCATGTTAAAAATTAATTTAAAGAGTGGTTAGAGTTAAGAAAGTACTTTAAAAATAGTCACCAATAAATTAAGTTGTTAAATTTAACAGTGACCCATATTACCTTGCCCCTTTCCAGAGCCGACATCCGTTTTCTCTCTTTTGTGCCTCTGATTAATGCAACATTTATAATACATGGGACAATAGTGGATGTACAGCACTATAATGAGCTGAGGTGCCTAATTCTTGTAAAGATTCTATAACCAGTAGCTGGAAACTAAAATTAGGATGAAATCATTTAAACCCAAATAATGTAACTTCCTTTAACATCTGTCAAAAACTTAGCTTTTAATCTGATGACTGGACATGGGTATTGCTGCTTGAACAGGCTCTCCCTGGTTAATTTAGTCATGGTCAGTGATAAAGTGAATTTTATGGTGGTTTTATGATAAAATTTCAGTCTCTAAATGATTCTACCACATAGGGGGAAGGGAAACACCAGAAATGCATGATTTGTTTGGTTGTTGTTGTGTTTGGTCATGCATACTTTGTATGATCTTTGATGAGCTTTCTAAAGGGAAAGAATTATTTCTGGATTTTGTGTATAATTACCAAGATCTTAGATCTGAACAGGTCTTTTGAGACCCAGTGTGTTTTCATTGGAATAGTTATTTTAATTCTTGAATGGTATCCCACATTATCCTTTTCTTCTTATTCTGCATCTCCTAAAAAATCTTCCTAAAGATTGGTGGGTACCTATTAGATGAAGGCATATTAAACATTTCCAGGTTGTAAGATTAAATACAGAATGAATAGTTAAATGTGGCTTTCAGAAAAACAAGGAATAATTTTTAGCATAAGTGTGTCATGTGTAATATTGGAAATATACCATAATAAAAGTGATTTATTTTTCTCAGAATACAAATTCAACTGGGTAATCTGCATTTTTACTTGCTAAATCTGGCAGTACTGCTAGCCACATAGGTAATAAATTATGTTTGCACACTTGGTAACATAATAGTCTCAGGTATACCCACACTGTACCTGACTGCATCTCTACTGTCCACAAAAAGAGTGAGTTCAAAAGCAAACTGTAAATGATTTTTAAATTACTATTCGTTTTGTATTATTCATATAACTTCTCTTTCTATTAATTCAGAAAATAAGCAGCTTAATTCCGTCTTATTTCTTTGCATGACATGAATTGGTATACTTGGAAATAAAACATTGATGATGATTCATTGAAATTATAACTTATATTTGGAAATATCTTTATCAAGATTCATAGATGAGATATATTCCAGAAATCTCCAGTATTTTTATTACAATTTTTCTATTTCCTTACAAATGTCATCATCACACCTTAGCTCTCAGAGAAACATGATGTTCTTCAGTTTGGGGTTGTAAAACTCATTTTTCAATAGGAAATGCAACTATAAGTCATTTATTAAACTTTAATAAATCTCTGTTGCACAAAACATACTGCTCTGCTGGGTATCAAAACCTTCTAACAGTTAATTATGAAATGTGGGGGTTATATATTTTTCAGCCCAATAAGTTTAAGATGCTAAACAAAAGATCAAAAGATTAGTTTAATAAAAATCAGTAAAGCAAAAAGTGTAAATAATATGGGTGAAGAAGCTTTGAAATGTCAATATGATTTTTATATGAGATTTACTTCTGCTGTAAATAAACAAGGAAAAGAATTTAGGCCAAACTGGCTGGCATTGGCATTCACTGAAAACTTTTCTTAGACTGCAGTAACATATGTTATAAACACACTTACAAAACAAAGAAAAACAGGCCATTCAATAAATTGTTGTATAACGTTGCAAGGTCCTAATGATTTTCCTTGTTTAAAAATAAAATGTTACAAACATATAATTCAAAATATGCAAAATTTCTATTTCCCCCTAGAAGTTTAGAAATTAGAAAATGTTTAAACAATAAGTAGGAGCAGGTAAGTCGATATATAAAAAATCAAGTTGAAGTTTGCTTTCTAATTACAGAGCCAGAACTTAAGGAGAGAATGTTTTGAGTTGGAACTTAAATAGACTAGCCACAAATAATGCATAATTCTCTATAAAGGGACTATCATGCTGAGTGTAGCTTTATGCCATGCTAATACTAGCTCCATGTGAGAAGGCTAAGCTATACTTATCCAGTGGCAGGTCACACTTCAGAACCTGTTGAGTTCTTGCTGGTACAATAAATATACATCTAGTCAGGGCCAAGAATAATGTGGACTTGGGCAGAGAGTGCGAATCACAGTGAAGAGCCCCATCTTCCTAACTACAGCCCGTCAGTGGAAAATAAACCTTATTTGGAGAAGGAATTAACTCCTTCCTGTTACAACATGCATTTGTTGGTTTGTCTCTGTTGTTTTGTGGAGTAAATTATCACCTTGGAGCCTCCAGCACTGTCTCCTTACCTTAGTTCTCCCTCTAGAACATGGATGTGCAAAAGTGTCTACTGCTTCTTGAGAAAGCACTGAGTGTTCCATGCATAGCAGGAGTAGCTGGAGGCCTGCTGTATGTTTAAGACAGGGACTCAACCCTTTGTATAAAATAGATCTCACTGTTTTAAACTTTCTCTTGCTTCTTACTTTAGTGTAAGTAAATCACACTCTGTTTTATCTAAAACCAAAATGGTAACACATTTGTTACTGAAATCAAAGTGTTCAAAATTCACTTAAAACGTATCTTACATTTTAAATGAATATGATGTTATGATTTCACATTGAAATTACATTTCTAATTTTTCAAAACTATAAAGTGATCTTATAACAAAGGTCAATATACTTTTTCTTTCTTGATAAAATCATATGGAAGTCTCAAGAAAATACAACACTAGTCTTCCAACAGGATATATATTTCACAATGTGATACTTTGAGAATACATTGCCTCATGACAACATGGGTAAAGGGATTAAAACCAGGAAGTTCAGAAAGCCTGAGAGGGCTGCAGGAGATACTGTAGATTCATAAAAAGAAGAGGGAATTATTATAAGGCTTGAGCCAAAACTTGCTGAAGAAGTCTGAAAGACACCCAAACCTAGTTTCCTTTTTCAACTATTCTTCTTATCTTGTGTTAATTCTCAATCCATATTTTATAATCTGCCCATCCTCAATGTTCCTACATGAATGCGTTCTTTTCCATAAAGACTTCCGCTGCATTGCCAACTACAGTCAATTATTTTTTCTCAGAACACCTCACTCATACTGTATTTTTACTGATTTTTCTGTATTCTATTGCTGTGCTGTATTCTATTTTACTGTATTCTATTGGGGGAAAGCTTATTTTACAAATCTTTTTATGTCTTACAGTCTCATTTCACAATGTTCTGTGCATAATATAGTAGAAGATAAAATGGCAAACTTTTGGCATCTGTGGATTTAAAATTTGTCATTTCAGGAGAAAAAGGTGGTGGAACAGAGGAAGACAGCCTGTTTCAGTTGTTCCAACACTCAGAACTAAACCAGCAGGAAATGGGCAAGAGAACGAAAAGCAATCAGAACTCAACAGAAGAAAGACAGTGGAAACGTGGTGGAATTGGATGCAGCACAGAGAGCAGAGAACTGAAAACAGTTCCATGTGCCTCGTCTAGTGAGTAGAGAGCGGAGACAGCACTATCTTGGTGAGCCTGAAGCAGGTCTGTCAGCTGCTGGGACTCTGAAGCTCTCAGAGACCAACTCTAGCAGAGAGGAAGCAGAATTTCGTGAAGCCAATGATTACAGAAAACCATCATCAAAAGCAATCACATTCTTCTTTCCATGCTCGAATACCTCATGACAGCCTATCCCCATACTTCCCAGCCGAAATGCCTAGTGAACTCCTGCAGCAGCAGCTGAACTCAGACAGAGATACAACAGGACCTTTCTGCAGGGAACCCAGAGGCTACAACCCACCTCATCATGACCACTGTAAAGCTACTGGCCAACTAGCCAAGTCACCCAGTGAACTCAGGTGACTGAAGCTGAACTCATCCCTTCCTGCAGGGACCTGAAGGGCACTCATCAAGACCCTGAGTTTATAAACTGTCCCAGCAGGAGCCTGTGTAGCTACAAGGACTTGGATGGCAATGAACAGACCCATGGGGTATGTGAATTGGCATATCATCCCTGCAGAGGTGGAGGTAGGGGCTACAGTTGACACAGCAGAAACAGGAATTAGCAGACAGTCCCTAGGGACACTGGTGAGTGGGACCTAGGGTTCACAGTTCACCATGCCACTGCAGAGTCTACAGCAATGACCACAGAACTACCAGCAGTGGTGTCTGTGGAGTGAAATAACTCAGCCAACAATGCTGCAGCCTCAGAAGTCTATAAACTCATCCCCAACAGTGTTTGGCACCAAAAACACCAATGCCAGAGGCCAACAAGGTCTCACATGATCTCAGCTGCCCAGAGCAGTAGCTGTGTCCCTGGAGCTAAATAAATGAGCCACCCAAGCCCAGGCACAGAAAAACAAAATCTCTCCCTGCCAGAGCTTGGGCCCCAAAACCAGGGACACCAGGGGCCAGCAGGGCTTCATGTGATCACAGCTACAACCTAGGAACACAACACTCTCTCCAGCAACAGAGATTGTGCCTGGCTCCACATGATCACAACCAGAAGATCAGCAGAGGTGTCATGGGGCCATCAAAGCTCAGCTAGCTAGACCACAAGTTCGGGATATAGTAATCTCTGGCCCTGCTAAGCTTAGGCCCGGGGAACACAGAGGATAGAGGTCAGTGCTTTGCATGGTTTCAGGGGTTCACAACCAGTAGAGTAGTGGTGGTGTCTGTGGGTCATTAAAACCCATTCCATTAAAGCAGCAGGCTCTGAACAAAACATCATAGACTCTGAGTTTGGGCCTGAGGAGCACAGTGGCCTGCATCCAATCAAACTCCAGCTTGCCTGCACTGACTAAGAACTATATCCTATTAAAGAGGGTCTGAGGGACAAACTCAAAAGTCTAATTATATGAGTCAGATTCATTAAGGCAAATATATACCCCAAGCATAGGCCTTATTAAAAAAAGGAATAACAGACATAGAACTCTCACACAAAGAGGAAGAGGATGTCAAGACAATAAAGATACAAACCTGAGAATTCTGAAAACAGGAGAATGAAGACCAACAAAGAAATCACAAACCCCCACAACTCAACAGCATGAGATCACCAATACTAAGCTGAAGAAATGCCAGAAGAATTCAGAATTTTGATTTTCAATGTTATCAAAGACTCAGAAATGAATTGAGAAAGTCTACAGGTTATGAACATATTAATAGAGAAATTGAGGACCTAAGTGAAAACCAAAAAGATGCTTTGAGCCAAATGAAAAAGACAATAAATGAATTAAAGACCTCTATAAAAACCATCTCTGGCAGACTAGACCACATGGAAAATAGAGTCTCACTCTTGGAAGACAACTTATTCAAAACAGACCACAGGGTCAAAAATATAAAGAAAGCAATATGACAACACAACCAGAATATTCAAGAAAAATGGTATAATATGAAATGACATAACTTATGGATAATAGGCATTGAAGAAGGTCTAGAAGCACAAACAAAGATCATTAGAAACCAAATAAAAGATAAAGACTGATGATGTTGAATAAAGAACATAATCCAATAATATACTGCTTGCAAGAAACTCACCATACTGGAAAAGATATACATAGGCTAAAGGGGAAAGGTTGGAAAAATAGCATGCAAATAGAGACTGAAAACAAGCAGAGGTAACAACATTTATATCTGACAAAGCAGACTTCAAGTTAAACCTTATCAGAAGAGAAAAAGTAGGTCGATTCTTACTAATAAAAGGAACAATCCAACAACATGATGTAATGATAGTAAACATTTATGCCCCAAGTGTGGGTACACTTACTTTTATAAAACAAATTATTTGGGACATTAGGAAGCATCACAATTATTGACTTCAAATTATACTACAGAGCTATAGTAATAAAAACAGCATGGTATTAGCACAAAACAGCTACATAGACCAATGAACGACAGCCTTTTCAACAAATGGTGTTGGGAAAATTAGTTATCCTTTTGTAGAAAAATGGAATTAAATTCCTACCTCTCACCCTGCACAAGAGTCAACAAGATGGATCAGAGACCTGGAAATTAGACAAGAGACTTTGAAATTACTAGAGAAGCACATGGTTCCAACACTCCAACATATAGACACAGGCAGAAACTTCCTCAATAAGACCACCAAATCTCAGGAATTAATAAATGGGATGGCATTAAACTTAAAAGTTTCTGCTCATCAAAGGAAACCATCAAGACTCTAAAGAGAGAGCCTACAGAATGGAAGAAGAAATCAGTGTGGAGATTCCTCAGAAAATTGGGAATGGATCCACCATATAATCCAGCTATACCACTCCTGGGTATCTTTCCAAAGGGACTGAAATCAGAATATTATAGTAATATACGCATATCCTTGTGTATAGCAGCACAATTCACAATAGCCAAATATTTACCAACCTAGGTGTCTATCAACAGATGAATGGATTACAAAATTATGTGATGTACACACAATGGAATTCTACTCAGCAATAAAGAAGAACAAAATTATTTCATTTGCAGGGAAATGGATGGACCTGGAGAACATTATGTTAAGTGAGATTAGCCAGTCACAGAGACTGAAGAGTCATATGCGTTCTCTCATATGCAGGAGCGAGGGAGTAATCAGAATACTAGAGGGACTTCAGATAATGGAGGAGAAGCTGCAGTTTAGCCAAGGTGATGATCTAGGGGAAGGTGAGGGGGTGAGAATCTGTGAAGTAGTCACTTCCATTGACATTATTTACATCTGTGAGAATGCCAATGCCAATCTTAATATCCTGTATGGGGAAGAGGGGCACTGGCGAGGGAGCTGGGGTGAAAGCCCACCAAGTGTTGTGTCTATGTATATCACTATCACTATGAACTACATTATGATGTGAGATTTTATGCACCAATAAAAGTATAAAAAATTGTCATTTCATTATTAGATATTATTTTTAAAAACACTAGGGCTCATAATACACTAATGGGCTATTTTGATGAAGTCAAAATTTGAAACTGAGGTGAGAGCAGGTCACTTAGCCAGGTAATGACTTTGGGCAACTAAATATCAGCCATTCCTCAATGTTATTGCATAAGCCAGTTAATAGAATTTAGATAAATTATCATAAAATGTATAAGAAATTATGAATTTGACAAATTTTAAAGATCCCCAAGGTATATTCTTTACAAAAATCCAGGGCTCTCTGTGACAACATTTAATGTTGCGTGTATTAGGTGTTTTATGAAGTGGGGTAAAGACCTTAAAAATCTTAACTGATTCCAACTGAAATTTTGGTCTATATTTGGAACTATTGGGAAATACATCAGGTTTCCATTTGCCAATATTTCCCCCGAAGCTGAAAAATGAAATTTTATTTTGGGGGAATAAAATGTCTACATTTTCACTGTATCTTTAGTTCATCTATTAGTTCATCTATTTAGTTCAACTATTTAATTAGTTCAGGCATCATTTTTGATATGCCATTGAGCTAGGATTCAAAACCAGCTGACTTTCAATATAAACTTCACCAACAATGACAAAATATTTTGAAAATTTTCTCAGTGCATCCAGAAAAGTTAGTATATTTACCATAATGCAAAGATCCAATTAAGTTCAAAAAAGTTATTGAGACTCTGTGGAACGAACTCTGTTGAACTACATACTGTGTCAAATGAGCCAGGTATTAGTGGCTCATGCCTGTAATACCAGTACTTTGGAGGCTGAGACAGGAGGATGGCAGGTTCAAGGCCAGCCTCAGCAATGTAGCAAGACTCTGTTTCAGAATAAAAAATAAGAAGGAGTGGGGTGTAGCTCATAGGCAAAATACCCCTGAGTTCAATCTCAAGTCTCCCCCAAAATAAAAATAAATTGTTAAGAATGAATCAAATGTGTTTTCAAGGAGAGTGTGGTAATAAAGTATTAAGGAAGAAGGTGAATTCAACGGCTGAGTAAAAGTTAACTAGAACTGAGGGAAAGGCATTAGCAGAGTCAGGGAGGAAAAGGCATGCTCTAAGGATCAAGTATGTCTCATTGGCTGACTCTGTGCCCTATCGAGGGTGATTGCAGCAGGAACTTTCCTCAACATGCCTCTCCCCAGTGAGGAAGGGACCATACCAAGTCTCATTCAATAATACCACCTAACATCAAGATCATCTTCTCCTCCTAAGTCCCAGTAAAGCCTTCCTACAGAGATCCCATAGGAGCCATGAACGCCATACAGACATGCATGCCATTATCTTTCCTCTGGCTTTGGATATTTTCATCTTAATTTATTACCAGTTGCAGAGTGAGAGGCTTAGTTAACTATTAAAGGTCTCTAGTTATTTTCAAGCCAATGAAGGTGGCGATAAGTTTCGGGCAAGAATAGTTTCCTTTAAGGGTACCTGAAATCACAAAATTACACTTTGCGGGTGGGTTTATGCATTGGAATAAAGCATGGTTTTAAAGATGGAAAGATGCCGGGTGTGGTGGCGCACACTTGTAATCCCAGTACTTTGGGAGGCGGAGACCGGAGGATCCGGGTTCACGGCCAGCCTCAGCTCTCTCTCTCTCTCTCTCTCTCTCTCCTTGTCTCTCTCTCTCTCTCTCTCTCTCTCTCTCCTTGTCTCTCTCTCTCTCTCTCTCTCTCTCTCCCTGTCTCTCACTCCCTCTCTCTACTTAGCAAGGCCCTCCGCAACTTCGTGAGACCCGGTTTCAAAATAAAGTATAAAAAAATAGGGCCGGGGCATAGCACAGAGGTAGAACGCCCCTGCGTTCAAACCCTGGTACCGCAAAAAATAAAATAAAATAAAATAAAATAAAAATAAAGTTGGAAAGACCTGAGTCCTGACACTTATCATGTGGCCTTGATAATTTCACTGAGCCTCAGTTTTGTCATCTGCAGAATGGGGAAATAATTCCTACATCACAGGCTCATGGATGTTATTAAACTGTTACTTGAAAATTATAATTTTACTTGTTAAATATATTAGTTATTATGAAGGAGACATATTTCAAATATGCCTAACATGCTATACTAAGGAAATAACCTTCAAACAGTTATGCTACAAAAAAGGGAAAATATCATTATTACCATGTTCAGAAAGGACAAATTATATATACTAATATTTCATACTATACTATATTACTAAAAGTATTCAAATAATTATCTTAGATACCCTAAACTTTAGTCTGTGGTTCATCTCTGAAGAGCCCATGATTTATATACTACTGAAGTCGAAAGATTTCAGATGAAAAAGGTTTTATACTGGCTCAGAGAATGGATGACTTGTTTCAAAAACAAGACAAAAATGGATTTTCTATCCGCCAGCCTCTGAGTACCAGGTTTAACTGTTAAGCTGCCCAGTTCAAAGACAATTAAAAGTTATCTCCTTTCCACCGATTTCCAAATTGGAAAGCATACGTAGCAATACTTACTAACACAACCTATGTCAAAGGTTTTAAAAAAAGGTTTACAACAGTCAGCTGGATTTTATCAGTCAGAATTAACTTTTGATGCCTTAAAGTGCACTGATATTAGCCTTTAATTCAGCAGCATTGGAAACTTCTCTTAAGAGGTAAAGCATGAAAGAAAAAGAGAAAAAGAAATAATAAATCAAGGTCAGAAGAAAGTATAAAAATGAAAGTGAGAGCCGGGCGTGGTGGCGCACGCTTGTAATCCCAGTACTTTTGAAGGCGGAGACTGGAGGATCTGGGTTCGCGGCCAGCCTCAGTTCTCTCCCTGTCTCTCTCTCTTTCTCTCTCTCTCTCTATCTCTCTCTCTCCTTAGTGAGGCCCTCTGCAACTTCGTGAGACCCGGTTTCAAAATAAAGTATAAAAAAATAGAGCCGGGGGCGTAGCAGGGAGGTAGAATGCCCCTGCGTTCAATCCCTGGTACTGCAAAAAAAAAAAAAAATGAAAGTGAAAGGAATTTATTGTGGATAGTAAAGTTTGGGGAGGGATTAATTTTTCAAATACTGTAGTTACTCAATTAAATTCCCAGGAATGAAGCTAGGTGCCATCCTCCATCCATCAATTTATTCATCCATTTATCCATTCATTCGTGCCACTAACAAATGCCATTTTTGTCACAGTACTGTGCTGGTCTCTGAAAACACAGGCTAACAAAGAGAATTACCAGGAATTGGTGAGAACTAGGAGACCACATGCCCTAGTGCCCCACACAGGAATAGACATGAGACTTAATGAATTCATGGTAGAGGGACATCTGCCTGGAGGAGTCAGAGGTTTTATGTCATTGCACATATAAGACCAGGGTTAACATAGGATGCTAATCCCTTTCCCATATTGTATAACTATTTACTTAACAACACTGTTCAACAATGATTAAAGCTTTTCCACCAGCCACACTTTCCTCTAATGCCTTATTGCAAAAATTGAGGAGATAGACGACCGATTATATCATAAGATCCATGACCACCACCCCACCTAATCCATGAAAGATGGCTCCCTAGAGTGCTTTCTAATCCACTGTTCGTGGAGTCTTAATAGCTCAGAGGATGGGGTTTCCACCACTTCCCTTGCATGATAAGTTCAAGAAATAATACATTTAAAGCCAGGAAGCAGATACTCATATAAATCTTCATTAGGCTTTCTTTGCTTTACGTGAACTTGTGAACAGATGACTTAAGCATTCATTTATCTAGGGATACATAAGTCACAATCTACCCCATTTTGAATGGAACACTGCTAGTCTACTTCCTAATGGGGATTAAGGGGAATCAAATAGCAGACACCACAGATACTGTTAGTCTGACTTATGAATATTTCACAGTTAAGCCTCATTTCTCATGGAGGCCCTAAATACAAAAACCTGATAACTCCATGGGAGCCTACCTGAATACTTGAACAGTACCTGCAAAGTGCAGAGACTGACAACTATATGCCTTCAGAAGGAATGGAGTAGATTCTTTTGAATCATTTCTATGATTATATTGCCCTTTCATATCCTTTTATGAGCTAGTGAAGCTAATAAAGCAACATTCACTAATTAAATGGGTATATATTAAATGTAAATAATCCACACCTTTATGGACTTTACAGTCTATAAAATTGAGAGGTATTAAGCAAAGATCCATATAAATGTATATAAAATTATGACTATGGTTAATGTTTCAAAGGGAAGGTAAATGGTGCTAAGAGAGGATCTGGCATAAAAGGGAGGAATTCATTCAATACAGGATCTCCAGGGACAGCCCCCAAGGGAAGTGGGGCAAGAAGGATAAGTGGGAGTTCACTGGAGAATAGAAAAAGGGACATGCATGTCAGTCAGAGAGACTAGCCCTGTGAGTAGAGAGAAGGAACAATCGTGAACCCTAAAGTCAGAGTTCTTGCATTGCAAAGGTATGGAATGAAATGAGGGATATTGTAGGTTATAGTGCAAAAAAGAATTTGAGTGGTAGAAGGGGTGAGTTTGGAAATGGAATACAATTTGGCAATTTAATGCTATAGTTCAGGCAAACAGTAATAGTAACTTGGACAAATATGGTGACCATGAAAATGGCAAAATAATAATTTCAGCAAATATTTATTGAATATCTACTTTGTAGTAAAGATCAAAATGAGGAGCTTCAGGAGAATTTTAGATGGTATGATTGACAGCCAGATGGATTGCAAATGGGTAGTAAAAGAGTGAAAGGTGTTCAAGCATCTGATTTGTGGGCTTGTTTAATGATGGTTCATTCATCAAACTAGGAACCACCAGTGTGCTGGGTCTTCTGTCCACCTACATAATAATAATAATATTTTAATATCAAGCAAAATTAGATTTTTAAAAAATGTCAATAAAAGGATTGGGTGATTTGTCCATCCATCAACAGCAAAACCTCACTCTGGTGAAGTCGAAGAGTGAGAAGTAGTGATATAATGTGGTATTTCTGGGCCGCTGTCATTCAAGAATTTTGAAATTTTTATTAGTATTCATAATATTTGATCCGTTTTCCAATACTAATGAATTTTATAAGATATACATATTTTGTTAAACTTCTGGCCATATGCCATGAACAATGTAGATATCTTTTAGGTCCTAAGCAAATGGTTTTTCTAGAGTTTATAATTATAGGAACTTAAAAAATTTTCTTTGAGAGACAACACATAATTCATGATTCTTTTCATTGGCTTTTATCTGAAGGGCTGATGTTAATCCAGGTGCTATGCTAAGTCCTAGGAAATAAGGTGCTGATAACCCAAACTGGCATGCCAGTCATTTCCTATAAGCATGTGCACAGAGGGTATGAAACAAAGAAATAATAGAATCAGACAACCCTGAGTAGAAATCAGTGTGTCTGTGGGGGTAGTCATTTACATCTATGTCACAGGTTCTTCATGTGTGAAATACAAATGTAGACTTCACAATTAGAAAGTAGGTTCTAAGCCGGGCGTGGTGGTGCACGCTTGTAATCCCAGTACTTTGGGAGGCGGAGACTGGAGGATCTGAGTTCATGGCCAGCCTCAGCTCTCTCTCTCTCTCTCTCTCTCTCTCTCTCTCTCTGTCTCTCTCTCTCTACCTAGTGAGGCCCTCCGCAACTTCGTGAGACCCGGCTTCAAAATAAAGTATAAAAAATAGGGC
>PVJS01020978.1:5743-32103 GCA_004027185.1 Glis glis
TTATGGGAAATACACACAATGGAATTCTACTCAGCAATAAAGAAGAACAAAATAACAGCATTTGCAAGAAAATGGAAAGATCTGGAGAACATTATGTTAAGTGAGATTAGCCAATCACAAAAAAAGAAGGGACATATGTTTTCATTAATATGCGCAACCTAGGGAGTAGTAGGGACACAAAAGGGACTCCAATGACAATAGAGAACCTTCAGTAGTGCAAGAGAAGGGGTACAAGGGAAGGGGAAGGGCAAGAAAGAAGTGAATCTATGGAATTACTATCATAAACAGTGTACATATGAGATTATACCAACATCATTCTCAGTGCTACATGTTGGGGGGAGGCAGAGGGGAGGGACACTAAGAGCTGTGTGCATGTATGTTAACATCAAACTAATACTCATTGTGATGTGAGACTACAATGCACCAATAAAAACATATTAAAAAACCAAATAAATAAATAAAACTTGGATTGCATTGTAAAAAAAAGAAAAATGAAAAAAACCCAAAACATGCTGTATAAGGATATTTTGATGTCTTTAAAAAAATAGACCAGTAAAATTTTATGGTTAATCTTTTTTTTTTTTGCGGTACTGGGGATTGAACCCGGGGGCATTTTACCTCTGAGCTACACCCCCGGCCCTATTTTTTATACTTTTGTTTTTGAAACCGGGTCTCACCAAGTTATGGAAGACCTCACTAAGTAGCTGAGGCTGGCCTCGAACCCGGATCCTACGGTCTCCGCCTCCCAAGTACTGGGATTACAAGTGTGTGCCACCATGCCCGGCTGTGGTTAATCTTATGATAGAGATGGCTTTCTGAGTATATCAGTAGTAGTCCTGGAGCCTGTTTTTTTTTCAGCCAAAATCATCCTTTCTACCCTATCTCCTATGGCAGGGGCTTTTAGTTGTTTTGACTGTGATGCATAATGACACATTTTACATCTAAACCCTGTATGTACATATTTATGATTAAACACTTGTACAGAACAGTACTTTTACATATGCAAAGAGCTTTTATATTTTTTCAGTGGATTACTTAGGTCCATTAGTTAGTAGGTAAATCACAAATAGGTATAATCGAACATATTTAGGAATTTGCATGATTGCTCTCTGGGGAAGGAAGGAAACAATATTTGCTTAATTACTTTGTCCCCATCATATTGATGGGAGTGCCACATACTTGGATTTCTGTAACTCTTGTAGGAAGTCTTTATTCTCCTTTTATTATAAGGAAATTATATTAAATCACTCAAGATAATATTGCTTCTATGTGGAAAAGCTGGGATTTGAACTCTAATTACAAAGTCCCCATGCTTATGCCAAGGTGCCTCCTTTGGCTTGAATTGAATGCAGTTAAAATAGAAGAGGCATATACAGATCAAGATAACCAGATAATGAATGACATTTGGGCTTTCTTAATAAGACAATGGCCTATTTTTTTTTTTTATTCAGTGTCATTAGTTTTAAGACATTCTGGTAATTAGTTTTAAAAATACAATTCTGAGCTGGGTGTGGTGGCGCACGCTTGTAATCCCAGTACTTGGGAGGCTGAGACAGGAGGATCGCAGGTTTGTGGCTAGCCTCAGCTACTTAGTAAGGCCCTCCACAATGTAGTGAGACCCTGTTTCAAAATAAAGAATAAAAAATAGGGCTGAGGGTGAAGCCCGGAGGTAGAATGCCCCTGGGTTCCTTCCCAGTACTGCCAAAAAAAAATTCCATTTATTAGCTATTTTTATTTTATTATTTTGGCTTTGGAGATTGAACCCAGGAGCATACCTGGATTACACCCCAGCCCTTTTTATTTTTTATTTTATTTTATTTTATTTTTTTTGCGGTACTGGGGATGGAACCCAGGGCATTCTACCTCTGGGGGTACACCCCCAGCCCTATTTTTTATTCTTTATTTTGAAACAGGATCTCACTATGGAGGGCCTCATTAAGTAGCTGAGGCTGGAACCTCCCCGATCCTCCTGTATCAGCCTCCCAAGTACTGCGATTACGAGCATGTGCCACCACGCCCGGCTTATTTTTTATTTTTTAATTAATTAGTTTATTTATATATATATTTTTTGCGGTACTGGAGATTGAACCCAGGGGCGTTCTACCTTCTAGCTATACCCCCGGCCCTATTTTTTATGCTTTATTTTGAAACCAGGTCTCACGAAGTTGCAGAGGGCCTCACTAAGTAGCTGAGGCTGGCTGCGAACCTGGATCCTCCGGTCTCTGCCTCCCAAGTAGTGGGATTACAAGCGTGCGCCACCACGCCCAGCATTTTTTAATTTTTTTGAAATGATCTTGCTAAGTTACTGCAGCTAGTCTCAAACCTGCAGTTCTCCTGTCTCAGCCTCCCAAGTACTGGGATTGCAGGTGTGCACCACCTGGTTTATTAGCTATTTTTAATATTACCTTTGGTAATTTTAAGATCTCATCATTCGTCCTTGGTTTTATATTCATAGCATACTTTAGGGAAGGCATGCATATTTGCCTCTCTCTCCCCCTCCCCCCCCTTTTTTTTTTTTGCTTTTGAGTCATCCTTAGCATTTCTCAGGCAATCTTAGGTTAATATGGAAATCATCTTTATATATGTTCTTAATCTTATTTTTTTATTTTTATTTTTATTTATTAATTTTTTTGTGGCACTGGGGATTGAACCCAGGTACATTCTACCTCTGAGCTACACCCCCAGTCCTTTGTTATTTTTATTTTGAAACAGGGTCTCACCGGGTTGAGAGACACTACTTGTTGAGGCTGTCCTTGAACCTGTGATCCTCCTGTCTCAGCCGCCCAAGTACTGGGATTATAGGCGTTTGCCACCACGCCCAGCTAAGAAATTTTATATTATTATTAAGTTGACAGATATATTATTGTGTCATATCTAGCATTTTCTATAGAACTTAACAAATATTAAAGCAGGTCAAATGTGCTAGGCTGAGACAGGAGGATCACAGGTTCACGACCAGCCTCAGCAACTTGTGAGGCCCTCTGCAACTTAGTGAGACCCTGTTTCAAAATAAAGAATAAAATAGGGCTGGGGGTGTAGCTCAGAGGTAGAATGCCCCTGGGTTCAATTCCCGGTACCACCAAAAAAAAAAAAAAACCAGGTCAAATGTATTTTACATTATTTAAAATTTTGTCAGCATCTATTAAAATACATTTCTGTATTCTTATTAAGGTAGTCTTAATGTCATGTTTGCCTTTATTTTATAATTTTTGAGCTGGAATATTAAACTTACACATTTAAATCTCTGAATTTTTTTATAAGTTCTTATGTTTGTTATTTTTCAGGAACAGCATATTGCATGTATCAGTTGGCTGTGGCTTCATTTCCCAAGAAACAGGATTGACTTCTTTCATCCCAGCAACCATTTGGTTCACTTTCATTCCGCTATCTATGGACCAGTAATGTGATAAATAACTGAGCTCTCTTCTTTGGGGATCAATATTTATTGACTTGTACTAACTGCCACCAATAAAGCAGTCTTTACCATGCTTTGTCTTATTTTATCACTTTAGGATATACCAGTAATCCAGCTTTTGATTAGGATTTGTAAATTTTTGGTAAGGAGCAAAAAAAACATTCTTTTTGTCCTTAAGCTTGTGTGTGTTTTTTTTTTTTTTTTTTTTGCGGTACCGGGGATTGAACCCAGGGGCGTTCTACCCCTGAGCTACACCCCCAGCCTTGTTTTTTATTCTTTATTTGAAACAGGGTCTCACTAAGTTGCAGAGGGCCTCTGTTAAGTAACTGAGGCTGGCCGTGAACCCCGATCCTCCAGTCTCAGCCTCCCAAGTACTGGGATTACAGGTGTGCGCCACCACGCCCAGCTAAGCTTGTGTTTAAGTACCATGAGTGTGAAGTTTTACTTTTAGGATCTGAGAATTACACAGTGGATGGTCTTTAACTTTAGCTGAGACTGACACTTTTTTGTGTGTGTTATTGAAACCGGGAATTGAACCCAGGGGCATTCTACCTCCAAGCCACACCCCCAGCCCTATTTTTTTTATTCTTTATTTTGAAACAGGGTCTCACTAAGTTGCGGAGGGCCTCACTAAGTAGCTGAGGCTGGCTGGCGAACCTGTGATCCTCCTGTCTCAGCCTCCCAAGTATTGGGATTACAAGGGTGTGCCACCATGCCAGGCTGAGCCTGACACTTTCAAACATGTTGCTTCCCCCTCCACCCCCCTTCTCTACTATATCCTGGGATATACTGGAACCTAGGGATAGTGGAAGCTGGGGAAGTTTTGCAGACTGCAAAATACACAAACACAACTTTGTATTTGAGTATTGGCTTCCAATTATAAATGTGCCACTAATGAAAGATGAGCTGTTTCTTGATCTGGGATTATATCAGATCTTTATTGACCTCTAAGTTAGCACGTGCTGGCCTGGAACCTGAGATCCTCCCATCTGTTTCCCATGTACTGGGATTACAGGTGTGAGCCGCTATGCCTGTCTTCTCTGGCATTATTCTGATGGTTAAAGCTGGTGTCCTTTTTTTGGCCTTATTTCTCTTTCCAGGCCATTTTACCTCAGTTAATTAACTAAATTGGTCCATAGTCATTAATGTGTAGATGCTCTTCCTACAGCGCTGTTTCATAAAATAGTATCTGCTTTGGGAAATCAGTATGTGATGAACTGTCTTGTTTTGGTTACAAAACATATTTAAAGTTGGTCATTATACTCTGGTTGTCATCAGATGATTTTTAAGGTTTTCTTTGCATTTAAATTGGAACATACTGAGCTGGGCGTGGTGGCGTAGGCTTGTAATTCCAGTACTTGGGAGGCTGAGACAGGAGATCACAGGTTCATGGCCAGCCTCAGCTACTTAGTGAGGCCCTCCACAACTTAGACCCTTTTTCAAAATAAAGATTAAAAAATAGGGCTGGGGGTGTAGCTCAGAGATAGAATGCCCCTGGGTTCCATCCCCAGTACCGCAAAAAAAAAATTTTTTTTTGAGCATACTAAGAATCAATAGACCAGGAAGTCCCTGTCAAGGATGAGGTGCCAGGAGTCTGTTTACCTCTGTCCATATTTATCAATAAAAGTATGAACAAAGAACAACTAACAAAATTACCGGTTGAAAAAGACAAGCAAAACAAATCGAAGATACATTTCACAAAAAGTAATTTTGAGTATCAGTTTTATCAAATTCTGAGAGATTTTTCTAAGCTACTGCTTCAAAACTGTAGCAGCCTGGCTGAAATAATGAATTTGTGATAACTGACTTCCAAGTCAAGCCTTTTAGAAGTCAAGCCTTTTGGTACATTTTTTTTTCTGTAGATGATTATTAAGTGTACTGAGCAAGAAAAATGGATTTCCACAGAACATTTAGTACCACACGTGTATTATATTATTAGAGGCATACATCAGAGATACTGCAGGTTGGGTTCCAGACCACCAAAGCAAAGCAAGTATCACAATAATGGTAAGTTACATGAGTATTTTGGGTTCCCTGTGCACATAAAGTTATGTCTACCCTGCACTGTAGTCTATTAAGTGTGCAATAGCATCATGTCTGGCAAATAATATGTGTATCTTAATTTAAAAATATGTATGATTGAGCTTTCAACAAACCAGAACCTTTTTGCTGGTGGAAGGTTTTACCTTGATGTTGATGGCTTGTGACTGATCAGGAGGGTGGTGGTTGAAAGCTGGGGTGGCTGTGGGAATTTCAGACAGTGATAAAGGGTGCAGCATTGATTAACTTACTTTCATGAAAGATCTCTCCGGCATGTGATGTTGTTTGACAATAATCCACAATAGAATTTCTTTCAAAATTTACTGAGTAAATTCTTTCAAACCCTGCTACTACATTATTAACCAAATTTAGGTAATATTCTGATTGATTTGTTGTCATTTCAGCAATGTTCACAGCATCTTCAACAGAAGTAGGTTCAATCTCAAGAAACCAATTTCTTTGCCCTCCGTAAGAAGCAACTCCTCATCTGTTAAAATTTTATCATGAGATTGTAGCAATTCAGTCACATCTTCAAGTTCTAGTTCTCTTGCTATTTCCACCACCTTGGCAGTTAACTTCCTCCACTGAAGTCTTGAACCACTCAAAGTCATCTGTCAGGGTTAGAATCAGTTTCTTCCAAACTCCTGTTAATAATATTTTGACTTCCCATGAATCATGAATGTTTTTAATGACTTCTAGAATAGTGAATCCTTTCCAGAAGGTTTTCAATTTACTTTGTCCAAATCCTTTGGAGGAATCTATCTATGGAGGAGTCAGTATCTTATATGCCTTATGAGATGCATTTCTGAAATAATAAGACCTGGCAGTTAAAATTACTCTTTGATCTATGGGCTGCAGAATGAAAGTTGTATTAGCAGGCATCAAAACACATTAACCTTCTGCATCTCCATCAGAGCTTTTGGTCGACTGAGTGCATTGTCAATGAGGAGTAATATAAAAGGAATCTTTTGTGTGTGTGCGGTACTAGGGATTGAACCCAGGGGCATTCTACCCCCGAGCTACACCCCCAACCCTATTTTATTTTTTATTTTGAAACAGTCTCCCTAAGTTGCAGATGGCCTCACTAAGTTGCTGAGGCTGGCCGTGAACCTGTGATTCTCCTGTCTCAGCCTCCCAAGTACTGGGATTACAAGCGTGCACCATCAAGCCCGCTGGAATCTTTTATTTCTTTTTTATTTTATTTTATTTTTTTGCAGTACCGGGGATTGAACGCAGGGGTGTTCTACCTCCGCGCTACACCCCCGGCCCTATTTTTTTTTTTATGCTTTATTTTTGAAACCGGGTCTCACGAAGTTGCGGAGAGCCTCACTAGGTAGAGAGAGAGAGACAGAGAGACAGAGAGACAGAGGAGAGAGGAGAGAGATCGATCGTCTCAACAGCAATCCATGTTGCAAATAGCTGTGCTGTCGCCCAGATTTTGTTGCTCTTTTATAGAGCACAGGCAGAGTAAGTACTTCGTTGTCATTTCAACAGTATTCACAGCATCTACACTAAGAGGCATCTCAAGAAGTCAATTTCAAACCGGGCGAGGTGGCGCACACTTGTAATCCCAGTACTTGGGAGGCTGAGACTGGAGGATCCGTGGTAGCGGCTAGCCTCAGCTACTTAGGCCCTCTGCAACTTAATGAGATCCTGTTTCAAATAAAGAATAAAAAATAGGGCAGGGGGTGTAGCTCGGAGGTAGAATGCCCCTGGGTTCAATCATTGGTACCAAAAAAAAAAGTCAATTTCTTTGCCCTTCCATGAGAAGCAATTTTCTTACCTGCTAAAATTTTTATAGGATTGCAGCAATTCAGTCATATTTTTAAGTTCTACTTCTAAATCTAATTCTTTTGGTATTTCTACCACATCTGCAGTTACTTCCTCTGCTCAAGTCTTGACCCTTAAGGGCCCTACAATTTTTGGGATGGTAAATTAACACTGGCATTGACTCAAAAGTTACCAGTTAGCCAGGCATGGTGGCACACACCTGTAATCCCAGTACTCAGGAGGCTGTGACAGGAGGATCCCAGGTTTGAGGATAGCTTCAGGAAGTAGTGAGACTCTCATCAACCTAGGGAGACCCTGTTTCAAAATAAAAATAAAATAGGGCTGGGGTGTAGCTTGGAAGTAGACTGCCCCTGAGTTCAATCCCCAGTACCACCAAAAAAAAAAAAAAGTTACCACTTGCATTGACCCCTAATAAGAGAGTGAGCTTGCTCTTTGAAGCTTCAAAGCCAGGCATTGGCTTCTCTCTAGCTAGGAAAGTCCTAAATGGTGTCTTTTTCCAAGATAAGGCTGTTTCATCTTCATTAAAAACCTGTTCTTAGCCGGGTGTGGTGGCGCACGCTTGTAATCCCAGTACTTTGGGAGGCGGAGACTGGAGGATCCGGGTTCGCGGCCAGCCTCAGCGCTCTCTCTCCCTGTCTCTCTGTCTCTCTGTCTCTCTCTCTCCTTAGTGAGGCCCTCTGCAACTTCGTGAGACCCGGTTTCAAAATAAAGTATAAAAAATAGGGCCGGGGGCGTAGCGCGGAGGTAGAACGCCCCTGCGTTCAATCCCCGGTAACGCAAAAAAAACAAAAAAAACAAAAAAACAAAACCTGTTCTTTATTTTTTGACACAGGGTCTTGCTAAATTGCCCAAGTTGGCCTTGAATTTGCATTCCTCCCATCTCAGCCTTCTGAGTTAAGCTGGGATTACAGATGTGTGCCACCACACCTGGCTGAAATTTCATTCTTTATTGTAGCCTTGTTAATCAATTATCTTAGCTAGATCTGTAGCTTCTACATCAGCACTTGTAGATTCACCGTACACTTTTATACTATGAGACACCTTAAACCTCACAAACCTCTGCTAGCTTCAAATTTTTCTTCTACAGCTGTCTCCCCTCACTCAGCCATCATAGAATTGAAGAGAGTTAGGTCCTTGCGCTGTATTAGGTTTTGGCTTAAGGAAATGTGACTAGTTTGAGCTTCTAATCAGGTCACTAAAACTTTCTCCATGTCAGCCATAAGTAATGTTTCGCTTTATCATTCTTGTGTTCACTGCAGTAGCATTTTTAATTTCCTTCAAGAACTTTCCTCTGCATCCACAACTTAGCTAAATTTTGGCAGAGGCCGAGCTTTTGGCCTGTTTTGGCTTTTGACGTGCCTTCCTGACTAAACTTAATCATTTATAGCTGTTGATTTAAAACAAAGACATGAGCCTGGTGTGGTGGCGCACGCTTGTAATCCTAGTACTTGGGAGGCTGAGTCAGGAGGATCACAGGTTCAAAGCCAGCCTCGGCAATTTAGAGAGGCTCTTAGCAACCTAGTGAGACCCTGTTTCCAAATAAATAAAATTGGGCTCGGGGTGTAGCTTGGAGGTAGAATGCCTCTCGGTTTCAATCCACAGTAACCAAAATAAGAAAATAAAAATAAAACAAAAGATGTATATGTTCCTTTCACTTGAACACTTAGGAGGCCATTGTAGGGTTATTAATTGTCCTAATTTCTTTCTTTTTTTTTTTTTTGCAGTACCGGGGATTGAAAGCAGGGGTGTTCTACCTCCACGCTACGCCCCCGGCCCTATTTTTTATACTTTATTTTGAAACCAGGTCTCACGAAGTTGCAGAGGGCCTCACTAAGGAGAGAGAGAGAAAAAGAGAGAGAGAGAGAGAGAGGGAGAGAGGGAGCGAGAGAGCTGAGGCTGGCCGGGAACCCGGATCCTCCGGTCTCCGCCTCCCAAAGTACTGGGATTACAAGCGTGCGCCACCACGCCCGGCAATTGTCCTAATTTCAATATCATTGTATCTCAAGAAATAGGGTGACCCAAGAAATTCATGGCATTTAAAGCTCCAGTATAACATTTCTTGATTTTTTTTAAATGGGGTACTATTGGTAGTAGGAAGAAATATTATTAGAGAAATTCATAAGACTTAGTAGTATAGAAGCTGGATTGGAGATAAAATGGCTGAAGAGGATATAATAGAGAAGATTTTAAAATATTGAGAGAAGTAAATTGTCATCTTAGACCTTAGCAAGGGAGGCAGAAAGTGCTAGTAAGGATGTTATAATAATGCAATGTCAGCTGGGCGTGATGACGCATGTTTGTAATCCCAGTCCTTGGGAGGCTGAGACCGGAGGATCCGGGTTTGCCACTAGCCTCAGCTACTTAGTGAGGCCTCCGCAACTTTGTGAGACCCGGTTTCAAAATAAAGTATAAAAAATAGGGCCGGGGGTGTAGCTCGGAGGTAGAATGCCCCTGGGTTCAATCCCTGGTACCACAAAAAAAAAAAATGCAATGTCATATAACTTATGTTTGAGCAGCAGAATAACTGCCGCAATGAGAGAAATTAATAGAAAAATGGGAAAATTTGTAAAAAGGCTAGACTATGTTATTCTTATATTTCTACCTTTAATATTCAGAGGAAAAAGGAAAGTTAACAGTGGAAATGATTTAGGATCTGTAGTATTGGTTTGTGATTTTGTTTTATTTTGTAGTACTGATGCTTAAACCCAGGGCCTTGAGCATGCTAGGCAAGCACTCTACCACTGAGCCACATCCCCAGCACCAAGGCAAGTAATTATCATTTACAATTGTAACATTTTCCTTAAAGGAAGGGACATGACATCTAAGTCCCTTGAACTTAATAATATTAGAATTGTAGAATTATTCTGATCTCCCACCTGTTCACACAGGGACATTGCTACCTTTAGAAGTATTCCAGTTCATTTTTGTCATTGGCATATCACATTTGCCTGGGAACATGATTTTCCTTTTTTCCCCTTCTTTCCTTCTCATCAACTACTTCACCAATACCATGAGAAATCACCTTGACCAGGCAGGGGCTACTCTGCCCAAGCTTCTGTCTTCACACAGTCCCCAATTTACCATTCCCTGTGTCCCAGAGCAGAACTGGTTTTCAGGGAGAAATGAGGAACACTGTATTTCTTTATGTACCCATTCAACAAACACCAAAATGCTAATAAGATCCTGGTGAGGTTCTAGCCCTGGGATGCCCATAGATGAACAAGACAAAGTATTCCTTCTCAAGGACTTACATTCTGAGCTGTGCTTCCTCAACCAGGGCCTGAAGCAGAATTCTGGAGGCCAGAGTGTTGCAAGGTTTCTGGTGGATGACTGATCCAGATTTGGGCTCCCATTAACAACTCTGTTAGCCTCTCTCTAATAAAACTCCCTTTGCCACAGAAAGAAGAAACAAGGTTTAAACACACAATGCCTCAACTCATACTGTAGAGCAATGTACATTTTTGTTTTGTTGATGGGGAAAAGATATGCAAAGATGCAGCTGCCTGCCGCATTGACAAGCTTTCAGTGAATCTGGAGCCTCAGCTGTCTCCTCCAGAGGTTACTTGGCCTATTGTGGCATCTTCCCAGAACAAGGTAAGAGCAGGCCCCAAAGGACTAGCTAAGTCTGGCGAAATAACTGCTACACTTTTGACATGACAGGATTTTTGACTTTTGATACATGCATCTAGATTTCAAAGTTGTTAGGCCCATGTTTCAATCAGATGCAATCTGAGGGGATTGTGAACTTCCTCTTCCCTTCCCAGTCTCTACAAAGAAGGCATCCCAACAGCCACCTGAGAACAGGAATTGGCCCTCCCACTAAGGCATTGGAAGGTCTACCTTTTCCTTCTGTGTTTTGTTTTTCAGAGATCACTGCCTTTCCCTAGCACATCCTGTTATAAAAGGCTAGGATCCTATAGGCCATGATACCTTTATGGTGGGCTGGAGTTTTCCTAAAAGGGAATAACAGCAACCCCCTTCCCCTGGGCTTTTTTAAAATGGCTCAATGTAAAGCTAGTGTTCACAAGTCAGTTAAGATTTGGTAGCAATTTCACAAGTCAATTCTGGTAGCAATTTGTTGATGTAGTGGAAATTGCCTGGTCAGCCAGTGTGGTGGTGCACGCTTGTTTGTTACTTCAGCTATGGGGAGGCTGAAGGCAGGAGGATCGCAGGTTCAAGGCCAGCATGGGCAACTCGGGGGGGGGGGTTGGGGCTGTCTTAAACAATAAAAAGGGCTGGGAGTGTAGCTTGCTTCAATCCCCAGTACAAGGAAGGAAGGAAGGACCCGATCGCGCAGCTGGCATCCCCGGTAAGCCTGTTGTCGGGCCGTGAGTATTCCCTCGGTTCTTGTCCCTCGAAAGTAAGATTTCATCCAGAGGACACCATTAGGTAGCCATGTAAAGCTTTATTGGATAAATTCCACAGGAGGATCTGAGAGTGGAGTAAAGGGGAGAGAGGGCCAAGAAGAGAAAAGAAGAGGAGCGTCTCAGAGAGGGATTCCACTGCCGCGTGGGCTTTTTTAAAAAAAAACAAACAGAAATTCACCCCTTTTCATGCATGCTAATTTTGGGTTTCGCGCCACAGCTTAGTGAGGCTGCGCCGGATTGTACCGTGTGGAAACCTAAAGCTGCAAGGTAATAGGCTGGAAGTCTCTGACCACAGCTGGGCGGGGCAATTCCTGTGTTTCCTTTGGGAAGACGTTCCTGTCCTTTTTTTTTTTTTTTTTTCTTCTCTGTTTTATTTCCCATCTATAAACTAAACAAGCCCACAACGCCGTGCCGGGCGGAGGGCGCGCCGCGGAGGGAGCCGGCCGGGGAGCCAGGGCTTCAAAACCAAGCTTAGGCTGGGAGTTCTGGGCAAGCTGGGCGGAGACAGACACGAAGACCTCCCACTGGGCGTCCAATATCGCCACCCAGCGCGTTAGCATGCCTGGAGACGATCATAAACTCAAACTGGGAGTACACTCCTTTGGCTAGCTTGGATAGGGATCGGATAATGGAGCGGAGGCGATACTGGCGAGCTCTGTTCCCAGGAGATCCAAGAGCCCAAGCCCACTTTACCTTAATCTCCTTTTTATGAGATCATTTGTTAGCCTCTATCTGAGACGACAAAAATGTCAAAGATTGACTTGGCATTGCTTCTCAATTTAACGTGTCAATTTGTTAGGATAGCTTCAAGATTAAAACAGTTGCAAGATATAAGTAATTTTTCTATTACCTATGTACAAGATTGTGGCTGGGTTGAAATCTAGTATTTTGTTGTTGAACTGGGGACTGAACCCAGGGCGTTCTGCCTCTGAGCTACACTCCCTGTCCTATTTTATTTCGTTTCATTTCATTTTGAAACAGGGTTTCACTAAGTTGCTGAGGATCTCCATAAATTGCTGAGGCTGGCCTCCAATGAATCTGCACTCCTCCTGTCTCAGCCTCCCCAAGTATTGGGATTACAAGTGTGAACCACCACACCCAGCTGAAACCTAGTATTTTAAATCACAAAAAGGGAAGGTGAGGGGCCGGGCGTGGTGGCGCACGCTTGTAATCCCAGTACTTTGGGAGGTGGAGACCGGAGGATCCGGGTTCGCGGCCAGCCTCAGCTCTGTCTCTCTCTCTCTCTCTCCCTTTCTCTCTCTCTCTCCTTAGTGAGGCCCTCCGCAACTTCGTGAGACCCGGTTTCAAAATAAAGCATAAAAAATAGGGCCGGGGGCGTAACGCGGAGGTAGAACGCCCCTGCGTTCAATCCCCGGTACCGCAAAAAAAAAAAAAAAAAAAAGGGAAGGTGAGAATAATTCTAGGTGTACCTTCCCAAACAATTTTGCAGAAGTAAATACTGACCCAGAGAAGCTATAATTCATTAGTACTACAAAATAATTTTTGAAAGTTTGACACAGTAAAGGATCTGTTATAGTGTAAATACTAATCATGGAGAAATATAAAATATAAGGCCACAGTAGAATTACAATAGGACTTATTTAAAAACAAAAGACTTATTTAAAAAGAAGAAAACACATTAATGGCTTGCATCAAGAAAATCATGATTGATGTTGTTTTATCATTTCAAAGTCATAATTACCATGTACCAAAAAAATCTGAACCATTTCTTTTTTTTTTTTTTTTTGCGGTACCGGGGATTGAACGCAGGGGCGTTCTACCTCCGCGCTACGCCCCCGGCCCTATTTTTTATACTTTATTTTGAAACTGGGTCTCACGAAGTTGCAGAGGGCCTCACTAAGTAGAGAGAGAGAGAAAGGGAGAGAGAGAGAGAGACAGGGAGAGAGAGAGAAAGAGCATGCGCGAGCTGAGGCTGGCCGCGAACCCGGATCCTCTGGTCTCCGCCTCCCAAAGTACTGGGATTACAAGCGTGCGCCACCACGCCCGGTAATCTGAACCATTTCTAAGTAAACAAATTCTTTGGTATCTCTAAGGATACTGTCTTAAGGCAATGTTTCTAAAAATCAGTATTTGTAGTTTTAAAGTTTGTCGTGTTGCTACACAAATTCTTGTTCTATTACAATAACTTGAATTTGTGGATGGAAGTAACAGTTCAGTAAAAAATTAAGGTTTCTACTATTTGGTCACAAGAAATCTATTTGAAGGATCAGTTCTTATCTCTTCTTTTGTTTTTTCATCTTTAATCCCCAAGGCTGTCAAAAGTTTAACAATTATTAACACATCATATTGAAATATATAACATTCTTAGAATAGCATACTCTTAATAATGTTAAATTAGTTTAAAAGATTTCTTTATATATATTATAGTCACATATTTGTTTAAATGTTCATTTTTTAACCCTACTGGGTACACAAGACGGTGTAATCTTCCTTGGAGTAAATTGATACGATTTTAACGGGTTCTAGATACAAAATTGTACCAAATGTGATACCAACTATTTGTCTCCTAACTTCACACAGGCCCTCTCTGGGCCTGAGGTTACCCATATAAAATATTGAGGAATTCTTCAAATACGACTTAAGCGATTATTTAAGTAACACTAAGAAGCTATTGTCAACTCCTGTTATCCCTTCACACTCTCCATCAAGATGGGACTTATCCTGGCGAGTTTAAAACACCTGCTAAACCCCTTTCACTCCCACTTCTGCAATTGGTGCCTGTGGCCGCTTCGCCCGAACAGCCGCGTGGGGGCGCTGTGGACGCAGCAGCGCCGGGCGGCGGGAGCGGTCCGGGGGCGGGGCCGAGGGCGCCGACGTCGACGCCGGCGTGAGCGCGCGGTGCACGCTGGGAGCTGTCACTAGGCCCTTCGGCTCCGGGCCTCCGTGCAGCTGCCGCGGTTGCCAGGAGAGCGGCGCCGGCGGGGAGCGGCCGAGCCTCGGCAGGTACTGCGTCCCGCCCCCAGCGCGGTCGCGAGGCTCCGAGCCCGGGGGATGCTGCGCGGGTCCGGCCGCGGTGGCGTCGCGGTGCTGCCGCCCCGGCCCCGCGGACCCCGCCGCCGCCGGCCGCCCTGGGCTCCGGGGGAAGCGGGCTGCGCGGCCGAGGTGGCCGGGCGGGTGGCCGGGCGGGTGGCTGGCCGAGGTGGCCCGGGCGGGTGGCTGGCCGAGGTGGCCGGGGCGGGTGGCTGGCCGAGGTGGCCCGGGCGGGCGGGTGGCCGGGGCGGGTGGCTGGCCGAGGTGGCCGGGGCGGGCGGGTGGCCGGGGCGGGTGGCCGGGGCGGGCGGGCTGCGCGGCCGAGGTGGCCGGGGCGGGTGGCCGGGGCGGGCGGGCTGCGCGGCCGAGGTGGCCGGGGCGAGTGGCCGGGTGGCCGGGGCGGGTGGCCGGGGCGGGCGGGCTGCGCGGCCGAGGTGGCCCGGGCGGGCACGGGTGGCCGGTGGCCTGTCCCCGCCGCCGCGCAGGGCTGGGTGGAGGTCGCACTGTGCGGAGAAGGCTCGCGGAGTCCCTCAGGGTTGGGGGCGTCGTGTTGTCGCCTTCCTCTGGTGGGTTCTTTTCTGATTAAGGCGACACGAACGCCAGTTACTGTCAAAGTGTCCAGGTAGCAGTTAGAAAGGAGTGCAAACGTTTATTACGAGGAAGTCGGAATAGTCACACGGAAGTTGTTAACAATGATCACCTTTGATTTCCAAGCCTTTTAAAGTTGCAACATAACAATAGTTACTCATTCTGCCGCCTGCGTTCCACCTTGAGGGGGTGGGAAAGGCACACTAGTGGACTTTTTAAAAGCTGAATAAGTTGTATTGTGATTGATCTTACATTATCTTAGAGTTCTGTGGAGTTTACCAAAGATAAAGATTGGAAAAATCTGATTTAGAGACTAGTTAAAACAATCAAAAATATTTTTGGCTATTACAAATATATTGTTTGTAAATATGTGCTAAGTAAGTCTCGACTTCATAGTCCTAACACAGTGATTTAGTTTAGCTGACAGAAGTAAAGTAAAACCGCAGGCAGTCCACGTGCCTTATTTTAATGATTACTTTCAGCTAAACTTAATTATTCCTGAGAATTGCTAGGCAAATAATAGGTTTCCGGATGGACTTCATTATTTGGGGCCCAATCTTTGAACAAAAAATTAAAAACACCTAAGTTAATATACAAACCAGAAAAAGTGACATCATAGCCAAAATGTGAAATGTAAATTAAATGTTTGTATACAAAGGAGTCCTCTGTTTTGTAGTTGAAATGGAACGAACTCTGGGCCAAGGATGAAAAGTAAGATTCAAGTTCTGCATTCTGCTGTTGACTAGTGTGAGCCTCTCAGTTTTTTTTTGTTGTTGTTGTTGATGTTTATTTATTTTGTTGTGTTGTGTTGTTTTGTTTTTTATGGCCTTGCACATGCCAGGCCTCGATTTTGTCATCTCTTTAAGGGAATTTGAAAAGACCAGGGTTTTCCAAATTGATGTTTCCCCTGACACTATACAAAAGAATTTAATGGGCTTACTTCTCCTAAACAATATTCAATGAAAGTGATTTGAGAACTCATGGGACTAAACCAAGTTTAATGTTTGATTTGTCTATAAAGGCAACCTCCCCAAAACTTTACTGTTATGTATACATTTATATAATCTCCAGGGGGAAAGTTATTGTAACATTTCCTAACTTTACTTAGCCAGGAAGCCTCTTTTCTCATGGTGGACTTGTTAACATCTCTTAGAATATAATTACATGAAATATCAATTTGAAAATTGCTATACTAGAGCTATGTCCACTATCAACTTTAAAATTCCATTCACTAAGGCCTTTTTTGTGGCCAATTTAAATTTTCTGGGGCATAAAGATGTAATGGCAACTTACTGGTATAACAAGAATTATATTTTCTTTGGTAAAATATTTTTGGTAAAAAATATTACACTGGTTTCTTGTGAATCTTAATCTTTATGGCAGAAGAATATTATTTATTTATTTATTTATTTTTTGGACTGGGTATTGAACCCACATGCATTCTACTTTCAATCCAAACCCCAGCCCTTTTTATTTCTTATTTTGAAACAGGGTCTTGCTGAATTACTGAGGGTCATACTAAGTTGCTGATGTTGGCTTCAAACTTGCAATCCTCCTGTCTCAGCCTCTTAAATACTGGCCCAGCTAAATTTTACCTTTTTTTTTTTTTTGCAGTACTGGGGATTGAATGCAGGGGCGTTCTACCTCCGCGCTACGCCTCCGGCCCTATTTTTTATACTTTATTTTGAAACCAGGTCTCACAAAGTTGCAGAGGGCCTCACTAAGGAGAGAGAGAGAGAGAGAGAGAGAGAGAGAGAGAGCGAGCGAGCGAGCTGAGGCTGGCCGGTCTCCGCCTCCCAAAGTACTGGGATTACAAGCGTGTGCCGCGGCCCGGCTAAATTTTACCTTTTTAAGGGCCGGGAGAGGACACTGGGAACTGAACCCAGGGCTTCACACATGCTAGGCAAGTTCTCTACCACTGAGCTATACCCCTTGATTCAATTATTTAGCCATAATTAACTCATGTTTTGAATTTGATTTTATGGTCATCATTGATTTCATTCAGAATGGCACTTTAAGGTTCTAATAAAGACTTGTTGCTAATGACATTACTTTTACTATGATGATTTCCCTGTCTAGCTGTGAAGTCTTAAAGCTATGAAATATAATAGAAGCCACCTGAAATGTACTTATTGTTTAATAACTATAATTTTAAGAGCTTAGGTCCTCCAAAAGAGCTGTAAGTTAAAACAAATTCTGAGACAGTTATTTCTAAATTGCTTATAAATAGGACGTGAGTGTTGAGTACAATCTTATTTTTGCTAAATTCTGTTAAGTGTCACAATTCACATGGATATTCTATTTGTTACTTTGTTAGGGGTAAGTGCTATAAATGCACACTTTTGTTTGAAGGGAGAGGTGGAGACAGAGCATTTAATTTTAATAGATAAGCCTTAAATTAGGTAATTTCTCTCCCTGATAAAACCATTTAGTAGAAGTATAATGCTGATTTTTTGTATTGTAAAGCTAAGAGCTAACAGTTTTTTAAAAAGGTATATGGACAATAAACATTTAAACAGATCCTACTTTCTGTCCTAGAATTGCTCCATTAAGGTCCAGTCTCTAAACATTTTTTGTTAAATTCAACAGAAGGAAAGTAATAGACTCTGATGAAGATGAAGATTACTAAGCTAACAGGTTTTTTTGAGCATTTATTATATGAAAATAGTTTTGATTTCTGTTTTTTTAAACTGTGATTTTCCTATTCTCTGTGTTGTATTTACCTCCTCCTCCCCATGCTATCTAAGTCTGAAACCTCAATGACCTTTCATTGTATAGGTCAAAGATAGTATCAAATTTATTAAGGAAAAATTTACATACAATAATGTACACCAGTTTTGTGGTACATTTCAATGAATTTTAACAAACATACAAATACCCATGTAACTATTGCCAAAATCAAGATTTGGAATGTACTACAATCAAGGCTGTATGTATGCTTTTTGCTCTCACAGTTCTTTGTCTCTGTATATCTTCATTATAGCTGTGTTTCAAGTCCTAGTTCAAATGCCACCTTGTCTGTGAATCTTTTTTTGATTACCTCATTTCAAATAATTTCTTCTTAGCCAGGCGTGATGGCGCACGCTAAGGAGGCGGAGACTGGAGGATACTGGTTCACGGCCAGCCTCAGCTCTCTCTCTCTCCGCTCTCTCTCTCTCTCCGCTCTCTCTCTCTCTCCGATCTCTCTCTCTCTCTCTCTCTCTACTTAGTGAGGCCCTCCGCAACTTCGTGAGACCCAGTTTCAAAATAAAGTATAAAAAATTGGGCCGGGGGCGTAGCTTGGAGGTAGAACGCCCCTGGGTTCAATCCCCGGTACCGCAAAAAAAAAAAATTTCTTCTTCTTCTGACTTTATATTTTTAATATCCTTCTCTGTCTTTCATGATGGCTAAACCGATGGCATGTACATAGCAAGCACTTATTTATTAGCCAAATGCATTAATAAAGTATTTCTGAAATTTTTGTCATTCTTATATCATCTTCAAAATTTTGGCTATATGTGCATACTTCTTATACCATTTCTTTATATGAATGTGATTAATATTATTTTAAAGGAAACTTAAAATAACCATGAATTAAAAGCATGTAGCACTTTCCATAAATAAAAGGTAGACATATAGATAAAAATGATGAAAAAAAAGCATTGTTTTTCCTTTCTAACTAATGCCTCTGTGACTGTATACTTTGTTTAAAAAGGAGATTATCTAGAATTTCAGTGGTATTAGTAACATCCTGGCCCCAAACTTTCTTTTTGATGAGACTTGCTTGATGCAGTCAGAAGAATTGAGAGTGAAGAGGGAATAACTTTCTCACTTGATTCAGTGCCACTTAGCACAGTCCTCTTATCCCATGAGATCATCTTCCATCCATTTGGTGACCCAAAGTGTGAGAGACTGAATTAATCGAGTCTTGAAAATTCCTTAAAATTTTATATGTGCAAGAATCAGGAAATAAAGCCTTAGTTGCAAATTGCAAAATGTACTAGAGTTAACTTTAAAAACACAGTACAGAGATGAAAACTTAATATTTTTATTCAATTAGATAAATGTCTTTATTTTTTCTTTTTTTTGGCGGTACCGGGGATTGAACCCAGGGGCGTTCTACCTCCGCGCTGCACCCCTGGCCCTATTTTTTATTCTTTATTGAAACCGGGTCTCACGAAGTTGTTGGGGGGGACTCACTAAGTAGCTGAGGCTGGCCGCGAATCCGGATCCTATGGTCTCCGCCTCCCAAGTACTGGGATTACAAGCCTGCGCCACCACGCCCGGCTTATTTTTTCAAAAATGTCTTTAATGTTACTAATGTTACTTTATAAATAAAGTGCTAGCACCTTACTAGGGTGCATTATATTTAAGATAAATCTTCTAATCTAAAGAAATAAATCTAGATCTAAAAGCCAGTGGCCAGCCTCAACAAGTAGTGAGACTCTCATCAACCTAGTGAGACCCTGTTTCCAAATAAAATAAAACAAGGCTGGGGATGTAGCTTGAAGGTAGAACACCCCTGCGTTCAATACCCAGTACCACACACCAGATTTAAAAAAGACCAAAAAAAACAGTGGAACCTTTTATTTGAGAAAGTGATGACTTGATTCAGGACTAAGGAAATGTTAATGTGTTTAATCTGGCAAACCTTCTGTAAAAGCAGATGAAGATAATAAACTTAAAAAGAATCTCAAGCCGGGTGTGGTGGCGCACACTTATAATCCCAGTACTTGGGAGGCTGAGACCGAGGATCCAGGTTCACGGCCAGCCTCAGCTACTTAGGCCCTCCGCAACTTCGTGAGACTGTTTCAAAATAAAGTATAAAAAATAGGGCCGGGGGTGTAGCTCAGAGGTAGAATGCCCCTGGGTTCCATCCCCAGTACCACAAAAAAGAAAAAAAATCTCATATTCCCTTTACTTCTCTCGTCACTTAAGTTTTACATAGCCATATTTTCATATTTCCATCCTGCCAAACATTTCCAACTTTTATTCTTCTGAGATAATGACAAGTTTTCTCTCATGGAAGGAGTTTTATATGATTAGGCAGGAAATTAAATGTCTTGCTTTTCTCTTATCTAGTACACCTTGCTTTTCAATTTGCTATGAGCCTAAATCTTGCTGTAATTTTGAATTCATGATCAAAGAGAAAAATCATTTAGACTGGTGTTAATGTTTTCTGAAAAAAATTGAGTGGTGCTAGTAAGTTTATTAATGCACACAGTAATTTGCTACTCAGAGGGAGGTTGCTGTTAATCTGAAATTCTGGGATGCAACTTCAAATTGGAAGTTAGAAAAGAGCCATTTTGGATGCATAATCTATTTCATAAGAGAACCTTCACCTAAACAAGTGGTTTCTTTCTTCCTTTGCTACTACAAACACAAGTGGAAGTATAGAAGCACTACAGATAAACTCATTGAGGAGTGGCAACTGACTAAAAATAAAGAATAATAACACAGCAGTCTTTGCATTATATAGGTAAAATAAACCTCTACTTTTCAGTTGCTTTTTTTTTTGCAGTACTGGGGATGGAACCCAGGGGCATTCTACCTCCAAGCTACTCCCCCAGCCCTATTTTTTATTCTTTATTTTGAAACAGGGTCTCACTAAGTTGCAGAGGGCATCATTAAGTAGCTGAGGCTGGCCGCGAACCTGGATCCTCCGGTCTCAGCCTCCCAAGTACTGGGATTACAAACGTGCGCCGCCACGCCTGGCTCTTTTCAGTTGCTTTTGATTATGAAAAGGTGCTATAAAATATCAGCTCTCTGAAACCCTTAGGATATATGTTATTCTCATCAAATTTTCCAGAGATTTTTATATTATATACCACAAATTCTATCCCAGACCACTGGCACAGTGGCTTTTCCACACTCTTACATGTATGTATCTTACATTGTGTCTTTTTTTTTTTTTGGTACTGGGAATTGAACCCAGAGGCATTTTACCTCCAAGCTACACCCCCAGCCGGATTTTATTATTTGGAAACAGGGTCTCACTAGGTTGCTGAGAGTCTTGCTAAGTTGCTGAGGTTGGGCTTTGAACCTGTGATCCTCCTGTCTCAGCCTCCCAAGACTGGGAATACAAGCATGCACCACCACACCCGGCTCTTACATTGTGTCTTGGTTTAAAAATTTCGTGGAGAGTTTTTCCCTCCTTAGGGGAAAAAAAGCTTTAAAGGTAGTTTCTTGTAATTTTGTAAGAAATACATATTTAATTGATTTCCATATTGTATACAGCATTAACACCATTTAGGAGTTCACCTCTGAGCCTGAATGAGGGGTTCCAACAACATAATTATTTTTATGGCATCTGAGATTTTATTGAAAGGCTGTCTTCAAAGCACTGTGCCCCAAGCCTACATTATTCTATAACTTCATGTAACTTTATGTAATCTGATAATTACTATTTAGACAGTGTCTTTTTTTTGCGGTACTGGGGATTGAACCCAGGGGCATTCTACCTCCGAGCTATACCCCCAGCCCTGTTTTTTAATCTTGATTTTGAAACAGGGTCTCACTAAGTTGCAGAGGGCCTCACTAAGTAGCTGAGGCTGGCCACGAACCTGTGATCCTCCTATCTCAGCCTCCCAACTACTGGGATTACAAACGTGTGCCACCATGCCGAGCTTTATACAGTGTCTTTTAAGTTACAGAAGTTTTACAAAGGAAAATATTATTTGAGAATTAACTTTTTTTTGGTATGTACTGCTGTATGATAAATTATCTCAGACCATAGTGGTTTAAGTTGTTGCTGTTTTTTTGTTTTTTATTTTTGTTTTTGTACTAGGGATTGAATCTAGGAGCATTCTACCTATAAGCCATAGGCCTAGCCCTTTCTAATTTTTATTTTGAAACAGGGTCTCTTTAAGTTGCTGAGGCTGGCTTTAAACCTGTGGTCTTACTGTCTCATCCTCCCAAGTACCAAACAATTACCTCACATTGTCAGAAGGCATAGGGAGTTGTTTGGCTGTGGAGTTAGTATGAATATGTGTCTAAATAAGCAGTACATATTTTTCAGTATGCAATATATCTGCTCTTTATTATGGTTTTGAAAAGAATATTCAAAGATTAACTTAAAATGCCACTTGAAGATTGGGACAGTAAATAAAGCAAGTAACTTTATCAATGGAAATTCTAGTCTCTGTGGTTCTTTCCAGGAGGTTACTCTGAGTTCAGATATAGCACTTAGGATATAGATGTTATTCATTTTGATTTGGTTATTTATTATGAGATGAAGGAATAAAAAATGTTACATATTACACAGCTGGTATTTGGTATTCTTCAGTGACATTGTTCATTTGTTCCCTTTTTAAAAATTTAAACTTCTTACTATAGAAAATAATTCATGTGATTTTATTTATTTATTTTATTTTATTTTTGTGGTACTAGGAATTGAACCCAGAGACATACTATCTCTGAACTATACCACCAGACCGATTTTATTTCTTATTTGGAAACAGGGTCTCACTAGGTTGCTGAGAGCCTCACTAAATTGCTGAGGCAGTCCTTGAACCTGCGATCCTCCTGTCTCAGCCTCCCAAGTACTATGATTACAAGTATGCACCACCATGCCTGGCTTTGTGATTTTAAAAGTATAAAAAGTATATAGTGAAAGGGCTTCTCCCTGGCCTTCATCCACTCAATTACCACCTGTCCTCCAGAAGATAATAAATTTTATTAGTTTCTTCTGTGTTCTTTTTAGAAATACATCATGCATATGCAAGTTAATATTATATTTACCTCTTTTATATAAATGATAGCATATTATAAACACTGTTCTGCATCTTGCTTTTTTTAGTTCATGTATCTTGGGAATATTTCCTAAATCAATACATAGACTTAACTCATTCTTTTTACCAGCCACGCACATTCTATTGTGATTCAATTTTTATAATGTCTATTGATTTTTTACTGTGGGTGAAGCACTTTGCTAGTAGCTGGGAATATGAAAACTAAAATGATAGATGAGGCCTTTCTGTCATAGGGATTGTGACCCCTGGGAGTCACAATTCAATTACATTAAAGCAAGTTAAACTCTTTGGTCCAGGATGGATAGCATATAGTGGAAGTTCACAGGAAGAGAGTGTATATGTGAGTGTTTGGGGGATGGTGCAATGGCCAGGGAAGATTTCTCAAAGTGGATAAAATATGAGACCTGCAGGAAAAGTACAATATAGCCAGGTCAAGTTGGGATTTAGACAGAAGGAAAAAAGGACTGGCTCTCAAAAATGACTTTAGAAAATATTATAAAGCTACTAAGTTAAACAGGGAGGTAGTGGCATGAAGACAGACATATAAATCAGTGGAATAGAATAGAGAGCCCCAGTATAAACCCCAGTGTGTATGTTCCAATGGCCTTCAACAAGGATGCCACATCCATCTCACTAAGTTGCAGAGGGCCTCACTAAGTTGCTGAGGCTGGCTGCGAACCTGCAATCCTCCTGTCTTAGCCCCCCAAGTACTGGGAATACAAGATGCGCCACTGTGCCTGATTTTTTTCCTCCAAAGATGATATATAAATGGCTAACAAATAATATATAAATGTTCAAGGTTACAATGCAAATAAAAATGCACCAAATGCTGTGTGCATATATGTTTCTATCACTCTGAACCTCATTACAATATAAAATTACAGTGCAACAGTAAAAATATATTAAAAACACACATAATGAGATACCACCTCATACTCATTAGGATGGCTATCAACCCTCCCCCCAAAATGTTGGTGAGTATGTAGAGAAATTGGAACTTTTAGAAACGTGAAGCATATGTGCATTTTAAAATACTGTAATGTGTGTAATATAAGCCATATTTCTAAATATTGAAAAAGGCACTGATTAAAGAAGGAGTCAAGTCAGAGGGGTTGAATCACAAGGTATCTTGAAGAGCCATAGCATTCTGAGTACCATTGAACAGAAAAACTTTAAATGAAGAAAAGAAGCAGAGAGCATATCCAGAAAAGGAACAGCATATGCTAAGCGCACTGAGAGAGGAGGGAGCAAGTCTTTAACAGCAGACAGTTGCCTAGGTTTTGCTCAACTGGGACAGAAATAAGAATGATAGCATTGGACATATGAGTCCAGTTTATGAAAGGACTTTAATCATATGATTAAGACTTTGGATTTCATTTGTAAGGAATGTCATAGCAATGATAAAGCATTTCTTACATGCTAAGAAAATACTAGGCTAACATGTTTTTCATGGGTTTTCAAATTTTCTGAGCTTCCAGCAGGGAAACTCAAACTGTTTTTTTACTATGTAAAATTAATTGGCCCTTAGAGAAGATAAAGGTAGGGAAAAAAGGAGGCTGTTATAGTTTAGGTGTAAAATAAATTCAGGAGCCATGTGTAAAAGATCATTCTGAAAGATGTGGACATTTGTACATGTTAAAACTGTTCCAAAAGTAAATGTTCCCAGTAACACAAGTACAAGCTCACCATTGGGGAGATGATGGTGCTATTGACGGCTAGTAAAAGGACATCCAGAGACACACACATAGTAGTGCTTACAGATTATATTTCTCGTATTCAAGTGATATCTTAAACTTAAGAAAGCAAAGGGACTATGAAATGGAAATTAAAAGAGGTATAATAAGCCTCTCTCTCTCTCTCTCTCTCTCTCTCTCTCTCTAGTGAGGCCCTCTGCAACTTCGTGAGACCCGGTTTCAAAATAAAGTATAAAAAGATAGGGCCGGGGGTGTAGCGCGGAGGTAGAACGCCCCTGGGTTCAATCCCCAGTACCACAAAAAAAAAAAAAAAGGTAGAATGCCTTTCTGTTCAATCCCAAGTACCAAAAAATATAATAACATTTATGCCTTATCAGTTCTTGAAGAGTACCCATTATTCATAAAGGGACTCTGAATCAAGATTTTACAATAATAAAGCAATGCCTTATTTGGGTTCCGAATCTACCAAAATATTTAGAGTTAATTCTCTTATAGAGTAACATCTCAGGATGGTTCCTTTGTTCTGCCATGATGTGTGTTATTAATACTGTTTTTACCTGAACTTTAAAATATGAGCGAGGATAAACATTTAAGAGTTCTAAGCAGGGGCAGGACTACTACAGGTAGCACCCTGCTTCTGTCTGTAAAATATCTTGATATCCTCACAATTAATTCTGGTTTCTTTTTTTTGCTGACCTCATGCAAGGTGCACATGTGCTGCCCATGTGCACAGATACACACATGGTCTGAGTCCAGTGTCAAATTTTATCTTAACATCTTTATGTAAAGTTACTCAGCTAAATTGCTGAGGCTGGCCGCGAACCTGTGATCCTCCTGTCTCAGTCTCCCAAATACTGGTATTACAAGCGTGCACCATCACGCCCAGCCACATACAGTTTTTTTTTAAAGTGAAATGATTATTTTTTGTCCTACAAGTTATAAGTGATTAAAATTTGTTTATAGATACTCAGATAAATTTGATTATATTAGGAAGTGCAGCATTTTTGTGTTAATTGAGGCAAAACTTTTTATTTTTAAAGTAAATAGTATGCTATTTATTAATTTTTAAAATTCTGAGAATATTATTGACATTAATTTTAAGAATATTGGTTAAATTCAATTTTCTTGCAAACAATGATTTGATTAACTTAATATGGTGGATTTAATTGCGCCGTAAAGATTTTTTTGCTTCTTTATTTTGAGTATGTCCTAGAATATTTTTTGAGGTTTAAGCAAAATCATTTTCATTGTTAAGTGAAGACCAAGACTAGCTATAAAAGAACATATTTATTTTAAAAATGATACTATTTGAAAAAATGTTTTAAATATAAAGCTAGAAAAAAATCCATGGTAGGATAGCTTAGTTATTCCTCATCTTGAATCTTATCTCTCTCTCTAGTCATTCTGAATAGCCATGCATTCACTTTTTTTGTTATTATCTTTCTCGAGTTTTACCTTCTACCAAGTATAAAAAACCAAGCAATGAGCCGGGCGTGGTGTCGCACGCTTGTAATCCCAGTACTTGGGAGGCTGACACCAGAGGATCCAGGTTCGCCGCCAGCCTCAGCTACTTAGTGAGGCCCTCCACAACTTTGTGAGACCTGGTTTCAAAATAAAGTATAAAAAATAGAGCTGGGCTGGGCGTGGTGGCGCATGCTTGTAATCCCAGTACTTTGGGAGGCCGAGACGAGACGGGTTCACGGCCAGCCTCAGCGCTCTCTCTCTCTGTTTCTCTGTCTCTCTG
>PVJS01020979.1:0-32003 GCA_004027185.1 Glis glis
CTTTTTTTTTTTTACAGTTTTAATCTAAACATAAAAAATGATGTCTCTATTTTATGTTAAACTTGTTAAAAATGAAAATTGTAGCGAGACCCTTTTTCAAAATAATAATAAAAAAAGGGCTGGGGTGTAACTTGGAGATAGAATGTCCCTGGGTTCAATCCCCAGTACCACAAATATAAATAAATAAATAAATAAATAAGGATCTTTTAAATGCAGTATGACAGTAGGGGTGTGTGTGTGTGTGTGTGTGTGTGTGTGTGTGTATCAGTGCCTAATATTCTCTCTAGGAGATGGATTTCCATTCCCTTTCTTTGTGGGTGTCAGTCTTCTGCCCATAAAATTTGAGACAATAATACACATTTGGATGCGTAGACCTCACCCTGAGACCACCTGTAATAATACAAAGGCCAAGAATGCAAGCCCTTTTCTCCTGCTGTGAAAGTGAAGTCCTCAGAGCCAAGAAGAGGCTCAGGGATGAAACCCAAGTGTTTCCAGTACTAGCCATGTATTGTCGTTTTCAGTGTTCAAGTTTACATGTCTTTGGTTAAAGTTATTCCTATGTATTTTGGTTTTGATTATAATTAGGATCTTTTTTTTGCGGTACTAGGGATTGAACCCAGGGGTATTCTATCTCCTAGCTACATCCCCAGCCCTATTTTTTAGTCTTCATTTATTTATTTATTTATTTTGACGGTACTGGGGATTGAACCCAGGGGCATTCTACCTCCGAGCTACATCCCCAGCCCTATTTTTTATTCTTTATTTTGAAACAGGGTTTCATTAAGTTGCGGAGGGCCTCAGTAAGCTAAGGTTGGCCGTGAACCTGCGATCCTCTTGTCTCAACCCTCCCAAGTTCTGGAATTAGAAGCGTGTGCCACCATGCCCGGCTTATAATTAGGATTTTTAAATTTAATTTTGGATTGTTCATTTCTTGTGTACCGAAATACAACTGACTTTTATATATTGGTCTTGTGTCTTGTTACTTTGCTGAATTCATTTATTCTAGTAATTCTCTGTGACTTATTTATGATTTTCTAAATGCAAGATTATGTCATCTGCAAATAAAGATAGTTGTGTTTCCTCCTTTCCAAATGAATTTCATTTTATTTACTTCTGTTACCAAATTTGTCCTGGCTAGCACCACCAGTATAATGATGAATAGATATGGTGAGAATGGATTTTTTTCTTGTTCCTGATCTTATAAGTATATAGATTTTCACCATTAAGTATGATGTTAGTTGTGGGGTTTTCATGTCTTTTATCAATTTGAGATGTTTGCTTCAATTCCCACTTTATGCCTGCAATTTAAAAAATGAGTTAGAGCGATTATGTATCTAATAGTTAGGTCTGCCTCCTCCACCTCCACCCACTGTGGTCCTTGATGGTGATCTTTGTTTTTTTTTTTTTGCAGTACCGGGGATTGAACCCAGGGGCGTTCTACCTCCGCGCTACAACACCCCCAGCCCTACTTTTTATACTTTATTTTGAAACCGGGTGAAAGAGAGAGATAGAGATAGAGATAGAGATAGAGATAGAGAGAGAGAGAGAGAGAGAGCGCGCGCGCGCGCTGAGGCTGGCTGCGAATCCGAATCCTCCGGTCTCTGCCTCGCAAAGTATTGGGATTACAAGCTTGCGCCACCACGCCCGGCCTTGATGGTGATCTCTTACTGAGCCAGGCCATCTTATCATCCTTGGAATGTGCTAGGATTGACAATGTGATGTTTTCCTATGAGACATGTCTGCATGTGTGTATTTCATTGCTTTGCTTTCAAAACAGACTCGAATCCTGTGTCAGAGTTTAATCTTGATCTCCTGGGAGTGACTTTCACTTTACAACAAATTTGTATCTGATATACTTATGAATTTCATTCTGTGGACACTCTTATTTCTGAGGTCCTGGAAGGTAGTGCTCTGTTATGCCTTATTTTGTCTTATACATTGCATATTAATACCTGCTGTGGAAGGCATTTTTCTTAGCATTAATTAGGTATTTGTGTTTCCCTTCTTGTGTAGTACTTGCTTACTAAGTGTTACCCTTCCTGGTTGAGGCAAAGTTCCCAGGGGAAAAAGCTGACCTCAGTGTCTGCCACAGAGTCTGCAGGCCCTAATTAGTAATTGTCAGCATTGAGAAACACACTTAGCTCTTGGAATATCATTTTCTAGATTTCTAAATTAGAAATAGGTACCCATACTCTACAAGGTTGTGAGGTTATATTGAAATTTGTGTTTATTACTACTGACCTATGGCAGGTGATTCATATTTGTGATGTTCTTTCCCTTTCTTACATCATTTGCCTCTATGTTTGTATGCGGGTTATGAATGTTTTCATTATGCATATAAATGACTTATTTTTACACACATATAGATATGGAGAGTAGGTAGGTGTTATATTCGTTGTCTGTAATGTTTGAAACAATTAAATATATTCCCAGAGCTGGGTGCAGTGGCGCACACTTGTAATCCTTGGATTATGCTTGGGAGGCTGAGACGGGAGGATCCAGGTTTGCGGCCAGCCTCAGCTACTTAGGCCCTCCGCAACTTAGTGAGATCCTGTTTCAAAATAAAGAATAAAAACTAGGGCTGGGGGTGTAGCTCGGAGGTAGAATGCCCCTGGGTTCAATCCCCAGTACTCCCCCACTAATATGTATGTATGTATGTGTATATATATATATATATATATATATATATATATATATATTCCCAGTCTTTCATCTTATTTTATTCCCAGACTTGGTGTAAGAGCTGTCCAGACAGGTTATTTCTACTTTGCCTCCACAAGTTCCTCGTTCTTCTGTGTTCTTACTCATTTTCTTCACTCCATTGATCCTGCTTGGGCAAAGTCCACTGATTTTCACACACTCCTGGACCACATCGTCATGTCCTGACTGATGGACTTCTCTGCTGCATCTGATACTCTCTTTGGGATTCCTCTACCCTCAGTGGTCCTCAGTTGCCTACACCTTTGACAAAGTGACTTGATCATTGCTGATATTCCTTCTCCTGCTCGATTCCTGACTGGGACATTTCACTTCCCATAAGACTGTGGGTAAAGAAGACAGACATTGTGTGTGAGGGACACCAGGCAGGTTCTGGGGAGTGAAGTCAGCATCTGCCTTGAGGAATGTTCTTGGATTCTAGGGGAGCTAGGGGTCAGAGCATAGAACCTTTGCATGTCAGAATGAGCAGTGCTGCTCCAGGGCCCGGGCCAAGGTGGACACACAGGAGTGCATTCATCACTCCACTGAAAATGTCCATGTTCTCTTGCATGCTGGTTATCTTTCCCACTAAATCCTTCAGCATATTAATCATAATGACTTTAAAGCCCTTGCCTGACTTTTTCAACATCTGTGTTATCTCTGTCCAATTGTATGGATTCCTTTGTCTCTTGATGGTTGTTTTTTTATTGCTGTTGTGTGTATAATCTCTTTAATGAATGCTGAATATCAAATGTAGAGCAGGGGAAACTGGTTAAATAGTAATTACTGGAAATGGGCATGCCTCTTGCACTGAGGCTGTTAATGTGGAGGGTTGATGAAATTTCATGTGGTCATCATGACTTTCATTGTGCAGCCTTCTAGTTCCTCCCAGAGTGGCTGTCATTGGCTTGTGTACAGGGTGGGGGTGGGGTGTTGGGAATGCTCCTCAAATTTAGTGCTGCATGTTCAGCTTTCAGCCATGGCTGCATGCTCGTGCCTCATATGAGATCTTCTAATCACTCTGGTTCTTCCTCAGGTAGATGGTGTAGCTTGTGACTTGGTTCTAGGCTCCAGGAAAGGGGAAGGGGGACTCTCTGTTGTCCTGGTCCAGGTTTACTCTTATAGATGCTCCTTGTGCATGAGCCTATGTCATTGCTGCCCCTCACTCAAATGGTGCCCAAATTCTACCTGAGTGGGAGAGTCCTGCCTCTTCTCTCCATTCCCCTTGGGGAAGCAGACCTCTTTTACTTCAGTGTGGGATCCTAGGCCCAGGATGACTTCTTGCCCTCCCCTCAGTGGTACAGGGAGTTTGCTTCTCCTCTTTCTCAGTGCAATGGGTCTTGGCATGTCCCTTGCTCCTGGGTCAGTCCCTCCTGTGTGCCTGTGTTGCTGTTGGGGCTATCCCTCTTCTCTCTTGGCCCTAAGCTTCCATATAAGCACCTGGTAATGAAATGCAAAGCCCCCCTCCCACCATGTCCAGGGCTCAGCTAGTATGTCTGACACACCAGGCCAACAATGGCCTTCCAGGATTCCTGGACATTTTGGGCTATTCTTACCGGCTGATGTGGCAAACTCCTCATCTGCCTGTTTTCTGCCACAGGTGAGCTCTTCCTGTCTTGCCGCTCCTTAGAGGGGGACCTGTTCCTCCTGGAGTTTTAGGCTTCTTGGCTTTCCTGTAACCTCCAATACTGATGGGTCTGAGGAAGATTTGACTTGTGGTTATGTGGCTCTTCTTGTTGGCACGACTCTCTTTCCAGTTTCCTATATCCTAGGTGTAGTGGGGGTGGAATACACCACTTCCTAATAGTTTTTCCTTGGTCAAATTTACTCATTCCTGAAAATATCCTCCATGTCATAAAGATACTTGTGAGTATAGTTCCTGCCCAGTTTTGTCATAAATAGAGTTGAAGTTGTTTACAATGTCAGGTTTTAAATATGTAATGAACATCTCAGTGCTAGCTATATCTTGATGTTTTTAACCAGTTATGCTGATGTTCAAGGGTAAAAAGGATTTTAAATTGATTATTCTGCTTGCTTCTTGTTTGTTTTTAATTTTATGTGAGCATAAAGTAGAGATTAAAAGGCTAAGGAATGCTCAAATATCCATTTAACATTGGGTCAGTGTGCAATTCCCTTGGATTAATGACCGGCTTTAAGGTAAGACTCTACAGGATGGTCTTCAGGAATGAAAACATCTCCATTTGAGCATGAGTTTCTGAAAAACATGCCTGATTATATGGAAGAAAAATGTTATTAATTGATTTTTATTAAAACTGGCAAAAGGAAACAAAATGTGCTAACATACAGCCAATGTGTTCTTAGGCCTCCGAGGATGGCCGAGATGGGAAGGTTCCTGATGCAGTTCACCCACCAGAGGAGAACACACAGATGGTAGCTCTGGGGCCCAGCGGGGGAGGGAGTGAATCAGGTGATGGCCCAAGATAGCAGAGGACAGTCAGCTAAATGTTTCATAAAAGTTCACATTGGGCAGGAGCAAGGAAAGGGGAAAGGCTGGAGGGACAGGCTCCTTCATAATCAGAGATCAACATCATGCATGTCTGACATAAGTTGGTCTTCACAATGTAATCATATATGAGTTACGAATGAAAGGAACCACAATCATTTTTAAGAGTTTTGAATATATATATATATATATATATATATATATATATTTAATTGATGGATCTGTGATTACACTTTGGTCCTGGTCAGAAGCATGGACTTTATTTGCCAAACAGAAAAGGCACGAAGAAGTTGTCCTTTGGAAAGCTGCTATTTTTATCCCACTTGGATGGGTCTCAGGTGGAGTAATATCAGGGATGGGTAAGAGGAGCCGGCCAAGTGGAGCCCTTGAGGGTCAATGTGGGGAAGGGGCTCCCTGTGGAACAAAGAGCACAGTCAAAGTTCTTGAGAGCCGTGAATGAAGACCCTGGTCTGGGACAGGGTGTACAGTCTCAGCCCATGGCCCTCATGCCTGTGTGGTCAGTGCCCAGCTTGGAATTTGAGGACTAGCTGGGGGTCCGATGGGCCAGCCCTAGAATTTCTGGTAATTTCATGTGAGCCACCTCAAGTCATGCCTCACACCTTCCACACCTTCCCAGGCAGCAAAAGGCCCAGTGCCCCGGGCCTTCTTCCTCACCTGCCGTGTTCAGTTCTTGTGGAAGCCCTGGTGTCCCTAAGCTCACTACTGCCCTGAATCCAGCCCTTGTGGATGCCCAGTGCTCTCATTGCCTATCCTGCCTGCCTACCTCTGCTGCCCTTCAGTGTCCACTCAGTGGTCAGGAGGAGCCTTGACAAAACCAAGGTGGAGTCATCCATCGAGGACATCCATGGATGCATCTGGGACCATCACAGGCACAGGAGACACAGTGGGAAATGAGCAACCAGTGTTTGCCCCAAGAGGTCCCAGATACCAAACACGGAAATAAAGAGGGAGAGGAAAAAAGTCAGGAGGAAAGGGGCCCGTGAAGAGCCCCCATGGAAGGAGCAGGGGGACTGGAGTGCTGTGCTGGTGACCACATCTCTAGCTAGCAGGCATCCCAGAACTGTAGATCTGCAGGTTTCTCTGTTGGCAATACTTTCCCAATGCCTATTTCATGGGCGAGAAAGGTCTAGGGGGAAGGGATGACCAGTGCAAAGGCCCTGAGACTGGACCATGGTGGATGTACATGGATGGGTGGATACTAGGAAGTAAGGAGATGTGTGAGGGGGTGTGTTAGTCAGACAAAATACCCCAAAATCAACTTAGAGGAAGAAAGATTTTAATTTGTGATTTCATTACATGGTTGGCCAGCTTCATTGTTCTGGGTCTGTAGTGATGCAGAACATCATAGTGGAAGGGTGTTGTAGAGCATAGCTACTTATCTCATGGCAGCTAGAGAGAGAGAGAGAGAGAGAGAGAGAGAGAGAGAGAGAGAGAGAGGAGAGAGAGAGAGAGAGAGAGGGAGGGAGAGAGGGAGCGCATCTTTTTATTAGTGAATTTCAGGTTGGAGACATTAAAGTATGCCAGGTTTATTAAAATACATTGGCCATTATACTGGAAGTTCTAGACAGTGAAATAGGTAAGAAATAAAGGCATAAGGATTTGTGATTCTGTCTTTATATACCTAAAAGAATCTATAAGTAAATTGCAGGATGGCTGAGTATGCAAGTTTGCTAAATGCAGGTCTGAATTAGAGTCAACTCGATGTCTGTATGCTAGGCCCCGGACCCAAGACAGTAATGGTTAGGAACCTGCAGTTTATTGAAGGAAAAGGACCGACACAGTAATGACACTCAAGCGGGATATGCATCTGGTGAGGACAAGTGTGCCAGCCTCAAGCTGCTGTACCACGTGTGGTCATCCAGGCTGGCTACATTTTTCCTTTCTGCAGAGTTGTGCCAGGATGCACATCTTCTCTCAGGTCAGGAACCCGACATATGTGCACAGAGCACCTCAGATTCAAGGAACCCCCAACAGAGAGTAGTCAGGGCTTCTTAAACCTGCTGGTCATATGAGCAGATTCTTGCTGTGGACCATCCCCAACAGAAGAGCTCTCCTGTGTCCTCACTGAAACCTGGCAGGAACCTGGTCAATCATCAGTTCACAATGATCAATAAACAGTGGTGAAAAGATGGTATAAACTACAGCCCAAGCCAGCTTGGACCCCCTATTCATCAGGAGTTGACCTTTGCTTGGGCTCAGTGGCATTCAGGTGTGTCTCTGGCTCCAGCAGAACAGCACAGCCCATTCATGCCTTCTGGAGCAACACAGCTAGCAACACAGAGCAACAAGAAACTTCAACAACACTGAACATTGTATGCCCCTAGGAACCAATATGATAACTGATACATATAATCTCCCCCCACAAAAAGCTATACAGTTTACAGAAATTTTAAAAGACTTAAGTGAATAGAAAGATCAATCATGCTCACAATTGGAAAGTCCCTTAAGGTGTCATTTCTGCCATAGATAATACATACATCCATTATCATTTCAATAAAAACCTCACAGGTATTTTTATGTAAATGCATGGGCTGATTCTAAGAAGAATATGAAAATGGAAAGATCCACACATCTCCATTACAATATTGAAAATGAACAAGGTGGATGGTGTCTCTATAGTGTTTGGGGACACTGTGTGAACCTGCAGTGGAGACCTTGTGGTATTGATGGAGAGAGGGACAAAGGGAGTCTGGGAAGAGGCTGGTGACAGCAAAAGCTGCCCTGCAGAGCTGCTGTCAACCCTTGCATCGACATTGTTGGGTCAAATGAATATTTATTAGCAAAAAATAGTAACAGTCGATCACCATATCACACCACACTAAAACATTCAGAGGTTTAAATGTGAAAAGTAGTGTTGGAGGAAAACTTCATGTTATTAGAAAAGCATTTTTACACTGATTTTTTAAAAAAAGCATAAATTCTAAAAATAGTTTGATAGAATTAACATGAAACCTTATTAGAATTAAGAATTTCTAGCTGGGCGTGGTGGCATACTCCTAAGTACTGTAATCCCAGTACTTGGGAGCCTGAGACAGGAGGATCACAGGTTAGTGAGGTCATCAGCAGCTTAGCGAGACCCTGTTTCAAAATTAAAAATAAAATAGGGCTGGAGGTGTAGCTCAGAGGTAGAGCATCCCTGGGTTCAATGCTCAGTAACACACATGCACACACACACACACACACACACACACACACATCTTACGAGTGTGCAAAGGTGAGACATGGAGTGGGAGAAGGTACTTGCAGTGCACATTTCTAACAAAAGGCCTATAGCGCAGCCTGTTTGAAGTACTATATATCTCTAAGGAAAAGCCAGACATCTCAGTAGAAAAACAAAACAAAAGAACAGTAACAAACTGCCAAGAGATGTCAAAAACCGCTTCATAGTGACCACACATCTATGAAGATGTGAACCGCCTCCATGTTAGTTAGAGAACTGAAAATTAAAAAGGCAGATACCACTGCACACTCACCAAAATGGCAACAACAACAACAAAATCAAAGACGGTAAAGAACAGACTACCAGCCCAGAAGCTGGCAGAGATGTCTAGCAACTGGGATGGTCGAACACTGCGGATGGAGGTGTGAAGAGGCAGAGCCTCTTTGGAGAATGCTTTGTTAGCAGGTGCACAGGCTTGTCCTATGAACCAGTCATTCCACTCCTAGGCAGAACGGTAACGCACCAAGAGATTCTCCAAGAAAGTTCGAAGAGTACCAGTCAGAATATAAAGACAGTAGTTACCACTGGGAGGGTGGAGGGGACCTGAGGGGAAGAGGGCAACAAGCAGTTTTCTGGGAGTTGCTGATTTCTCATTTCTTAGCTAGGTGGTGGTTACATGGTGGCTTCCCTTGTGATAAATCATTTATATATATATATAGCTTTGATGGTTGTCTTGTTTTTTAATGCTTTTCTCAATAAATTCAAAATTATTAAATAAGTGGTGGGGAGGAGCAGAAAGAAAGGACTTTGAAGGGGCGTGAGGAAAGTTTATGGGGTAGAGAAGATGCCTGTCACGCTGATTGTGGGGAAGGTTTCATGGATGTGTACACATGGCAAAACATGGACTTATAGTCCTTAAATATAAACAGGTTATTATATGTCAACGCGACCTAAATAAGATTGTTAAAATTGTAGGATGGAACAGAAAGCCAAGCTTATAAGGAAACAGAAGAAGTCTTAGGTAAAATGAAAAAGAGGCTAGGAAAGGCATCATCAGCGAGGTATCAACCCCATTGGTTTAGGAAAGGCAAATTTTATAAACCAGAAGGCAGAGGAAATAAATCAATAAGGAAAAGAACACAATTTAAAGGTATTTTAAAATGCCATAGAGAGTAGGCTGGGTCAGGAGGAAGCTCTGGACCCCTGACTCGTGGCCTGAGCATCTTTATGCAGTGTCCCCAGGTCAGAACACCCAAATCCAAGGTCTCTGTATTGTTCTCCCATGGAACCTGCTACTTCACCCTGCACATAGAACCCTTGTGCTTGCCTTTGAAGACCCTGAATCCCTCAAACTATCCTGGGAGTGGGCTCCTGGGGACCCTTTCCCTTCAGGATCAGGCAGCAGACAAGGCCAGGAGCACACAGGGAGGCAGCTTCAGGATGAGCAAGGCTGGTTCAATTTCAGAGGAACCCGAGTCAGAGAGCAATGACAGCTGGTTGTTAGAAAAATGTGTACAATCGCCTTAGGTCCTAGCAGGGAAAAGGTCTGTAGTTACAAAGTCAAATTAAGATTTCGGACAGCTGAGGAGGTTCTGTGGTGCACACACTCATGAATATGCATGGGGTTTCCAGGTGAGAGCCAAGGGGGCCAACCAGGAACACTCTCCTCCCTGGCCTCCTCCCTGCACCATGAGCCTCCCAGCCCCAGGCCGCTCCCTGCTCTGCAGTGTGCCAAGACTGCAGTGGCCCTGGGGAGGACACTTCCCATATTTTGCCTGCTCTCCTACTCCTTCTTACCCCCAAGTCAGGCTTACTTCTGCACGCACAGCTACAACATTTCCAATAAAGTCAGTGCTGTGATAAGCAAGCGAGATGTTTACAAACCACCCTGGATCACAGAACTCTGTGTGTACTCTGGTAGACACGACAAGGTCCCCTAAAGATGTCCACAGCCCAATCTCTCAAAACTGTGACTGTCACCTGACATGGCACAAGGCATTCTGCAGATGTGATTCAGGATCTTGAGGTGAGAAGATCATTCTGGATTTCCTGGGAGGTTCCAGTGATATTGTAAGAGTCCTTATAAGAGGGACGCAGGAGGGTCCCTCTTATAAAATAAAAATAAAATAAAAAAATAAAAACTAGGAGGAGCCCTAGTTTTTATTCTTTATTTTGAAACAGGGTGTTACTAAGTTGTGGAGGGCCTCACTAAGTAGCTGAGGCTGGCCGCGAACCCGAATCCTCCTGTCTCAGCCTCCCAAGTACTGGGATGACAAGCGTGCACCACCACACCCGGTTTGTACTGTTTTAAGCCACTAAGTTTGTGGCAATTTGTTCCAGCAGCCATAGGAAGCCGTGCTATGGTGACTGATGCTTGTGAGGAGCAGCCGCTCTGTATCTGGACAGAACCCACAGGTGCAGGAGATAACAGGCAGGACTCTCAGCTCCAGGCTGGGCTGCGAGGTGCCCTGGACTTTGGTCACAGTCTGACCTTGGGAGGCCACCGGCAAGACCTGTCAAAGGAACTGAGCAGGTTGGAGGGAGGAAGGCCCAGGCCTGGCTCCTCCTCCACCTGCACCTGCGTGTGGGGCATCCTCACCAGCCCTGTCCACTGTGGATGAAGTGACCTCTGCCGCTCAGCGCGGTCTCGTCAGTCAGGATGTTATACTTGTGACCCACGAGATTGCTGGGGCAGGTTCCAGAGGCAGATGAGCAATGCTGACATGCAGCTGAAACACAGAGGGCGTCCCAGCCTTGTTATGAAGTCCACTTTGCTCAGCCGGCCCCTGCCTGCACGAGCCGATGGGATTCACGTCTTGGTGCTCAGACCTGTCGGGGAAGGAGGGATGCTTTGCAACACCCCTTTCCATCCCATATACATGGAAATCACAATAAACAGAGTTTGTGCAATCTATTTATGCAAAACACTGAGTTTATTGCTCACCAAGATTGAAATCTACAATGAACACTTGCTTTGCTGGTCGGCTGAGCAGTGTGTTCGGAGAGTGTGTAGTTAATGATACAGTATAAACCAGATAGCTCAGTTCTTATAATAATTTTGTTATGGTCAATCTAAACCTAATATCCTTTTTCATAGTCTTTTCTGCCATCCTAAATCTTTCCTCTGAAAGGCAATAATGGGCAGGCCATCAGCAGAGCTTAGGGGAAACGACTGTGCTTAAAGCAACCCCGATTAGTGGATGTGGCGCTGCCATCTCAGCCGGAATAAGGTGTGCGTCGGAACAACCCTGCGTCAGCAGCTCCGGTTGACTTGGCCCAGCCGCGTCTGCACGATGAGCGATCTGAACTCTTCTCTAAGAGAAGACGATCTCTGACGATCAGTGCGTCCGACTGATGCTCTTCCCTGACACTGGTACGCTGGTCTGAAGGGTGGCCCTCCGGGGAGCATGCTGACGGGCACCCAGGAAGGGCACAGGGACCACTGGCCACTGGGTTTATGGGAAGGGACAGTGGCTCTTCTCCCACTTTGCTGCCAGGTGAGGAGCTGAGGGCACAGGCCAAGTACGCAGACCTCCACTGTGGCGGTTGGGGCGGGGGACTGTGGTAGCAGGGCAGGCCCCCAGCAACCCAGTCTGTCCTCCTCATCCTGGGCATCCCATGCGGTTTCCAGAGGGGCTACCAAAGCTCCATGAGGCAGGGACTGGCTCAGCCCGCATGGCTGGATGCAGGACTGTGCATTTTTTAAAGCTTTCTCAGCTGATCAGCATCCCCTTTGCTGGAAGACGCCCACCCACTCAGTGGGGGCCAGCCGAAGGGCGCAGGGCCTGGGTTTCACTGAGTCCAGGAGCGAAGCTGGATAGTGGGTCCTGCCTGTGACTGTGGCACTTGGGTCTCAAGCCTGGGTTCAGACGAGTCTCAGCGGAGACAGTGTGAGCAGCATGGGCTGGAGCTGTGTCATTCCCTGAACACGAAGGATTGGGAAATTCACAGGGCTCGAGATTATGGAAGAGATAAAGTATCTGAGCCAATGGTGTCACACACGAGTGTTTACTTTTCAGTTGTCATTAAGTTCCACAAAATGCTGCAAAGTGAATTCTACAGTGTCGTGGAATCCACATTCCAGCAAAGTTGAGATTTGTGCTGTAGACGTGGACTGGTCACCTGCGCTGGTATTCTAATGAGGCGTGCTCTGTTTTACAGGAAGACAGCCTTCCTCTGCACCCCCCTTAGTCTTAGGAGCAAGTCTTGTATTGTTTGTCATTTATTTCGAGAGCACATGTGTTTTTTCTTCCCAAGCAGCCCTGGGTGTCCCCTGTCTCCCAGCTCCCCAGCTGGCATCCCACTGGCTTTTTGTAAGAGGTACGTGTGCCTGGAGTTGATCCCATTTCACCAATCCTGGGACTCTGGATTCAGAGTAACTTGTCTTTTTATTTTATTGTGGTAAAATACATAGAACATAAAATTGAACACCTTTCCACTTTCTTAGTGTCCAGGTTAGTGGCCTTAGGCACATTCACGTGGCTGTGCAGCCGTCACCACCATCTTCTACCAGGACTTTTTCATCTTCCCAAACCCAAACCATCCCCATTAAACGCTGTCTCCTCACTCCCTTAAGCCAACATTTTAGGCTTGGAGCCTTAGACATCATGTGCTGCCAGAAGGGATTTGTGGCATGTGAACGCGTGCTTTATTGGTACCAAATGTAGTAATGGTTGATGATTGCCCCTGGGTGTGGGGCTGCAGGATTGAATTGTTTACAGTAGGAGCTCACATATTGCATACAGTAGGAGCTCATACACGGTTCATGTATGCATGTGGTAGCTCTCTACAATGAGAAGCGCTCTCAAGAGGGTGTGTATTTTCAGTGATGGGCCAGGCAATAACTGTCCTTGAAGCCGCCAGCCCTTTCCTCCAAGCTCAGGGGGACTCAGTGTCCACTTGCCCCTGGACCAAGGAGAGCTCCTTGCCTCTCCCCAGATCACCCGATTGCTGGCCCCGCCCGGGAGGGAATGGAGGCGACCCCACTCCCTTCCCACCTCAAGGTCTTCAGAGTCTCCGCAGGTGATGGGCAGGCAGGTGGATGGGCAGTAAGAACCCCCCCCCCCAGCTTCTCAGTGCTGAAAGCAAATGGGCCTTTAATTTTGTGTTTAAAAAACCCCTTGCAGTGGAGTGAGTTGACCTCTGGTTCCAGAACTTGCTGCCATGTCCTTTATGATCTGTCCAGGCAGCCGCTCCCCGGGCTGGCTGTGCTCGACAGATGGAGGGGCTGGGAGGCTGGCGTCCGTGGAAGCAAAGGCTGTGCTGGAGCAGCAGTTCTGACCGGAGGCATTAAATGTCCTTCCCCGAACAGCTGTAAGGGAGGGGCCAGATGTGTTCACTGGAGTGGGGACACCGAGGGGTGGGCCAGGGAAAAAGGGGCTGGGATTCCAGTAAAACAGAGGCACCAAGGCAGTCAAGGACCCTTCCCGGGAGGACTGCAGACATGGGCCTGCAGGTGTGAAATGAGGGGTCTCTGACTTTTTATCCCATTTATTGTCCGTTCCATGGACTCTACATTCTGGAATAATTTTCCTAGCCACTTCCCCTACACACACACACACACACACACACACACACACACACACCCCACACACACACACCATCCACTAGATTATAATGCCTGCTAATGCCCTGTTCCAGTCAGAGACCCCTCTAACTTCCAGTCTGGAGGCAGAATTCCTCTTCCTCATCAGGGGACCTTAGGCCAACTATGGAGGGTCATTGGCTTTACTCAAACTCTACTGATTTCTCATCTAACAAATACCTCCACCGTGATGGACACTGTTTGGCCTGGTATCTGGGTATGTAGCCCAGCCAAGTTGACACACAGAAGCAACGATCACGGGGATCTATAGAAACACTGTCGTCGGCTAGGTGTGGCTTGACTTCAGAAAGGTAAGAAAGTTCCCTTTGCATATTTTTTGAAATTAAAACCTTTTAGGATCACGAAGAGAATGCACACCCACGTATTTAATCACGGAACCCAATAAAGAATAAATAGAAAAGTAAAAATCTTCTTGCATATCTTTTTCTCCAGAAATTCATCAAATCTTGTCTGAACAAACAAGCACACACACGAGTGTGCACACACGCACGCTTTCACTGACGCCAGATGATGGGGCCCAGCTGTCATCTTCTGTCTTCACTCAGCAATGCCATTAACCATGGGAATGCGTGTTGGCACAGTCCATTCTTATCAACGGTTGCATCGAATCCATGTGTCATTACTGATGTAACCAGCCACACAATCATGGGGATTTAGGTTGGTTCACTGTGACTTGAGTATATATTTTTTACACAGTTGGATAATGATCTGCCTGGAACAAGTTCCCAGGAAAGGAACGGCCGCGCTCAAGGGCAGACACATTTTAGATTTGGAATCCTATTGCTCTTCTGGTCTGCCGTGTGGCGTGTTGTCTCAATTTACAGTCCCACTAGTAGTGTACTTTTAAATCTCTGCAATCTGATAGGTGGGAAGTGATGTCCATTGTTGAGATACTGGAGTCCTTGAAATCTGTCCTTGCAATTCTGAGTCACCCCCTCTGTCCTGCTGAGTCTATCAGAACCAAGGGAAGTCCATCTTGTTACCTATTCACTGTTGTATACATTCAGATGTCCCAACCTTGCTGACTGGTGATGGGGTCACTGGAAAGGAAGGAATAGAGGGGGACACAATGGCCAGAGTTTTAATTTTCGACACCAAGATCTTCAAAATCATTGGAGAACTAAAATTCGGATGATTAACGGTGTTTCTTGAGTCAAGATTGTGTCTGAGATATGGCGCAAAGAAGTACGAAAAATGGCCAGCAAGGGTGGTGATGATAAATGGGAGAAAGAGATTTACGATCTCTCCCTCCTGCCTGAGAAGAACAGGCAGGCGGCGAACAGGAGAAAGTTGAAGGGCATTTAATTTAAGAAGCCTTACTCGTAGAGTTCACTTTCCGGAGGAAGTGTGCTGTGTGCTGGGATGTCTGTTGAGTATACGAACACACTTTTCCAGGCACCGATCTTGGGGTAGTCGATAGCTTCTTGCTGATCTCCTCAGTGCCCAGATGCTCAGAATCCCAGGCTAAGATGGGTCCCATGATGACAGGCCCACAGAGGGAGGTGCTCCTCCTCAGAGGACCTGCTGCACGGGCCTGGACATGGCTCAGAAGAGCCACTGCAAGGCCAGTTCTGTACGTGGCCTGGGCCACCCAACACCGCCTTTGCCCAAGGGCTTCAGAGGGCCCTTGCTCACCCTGCCCTCTCTGTTCTTTATCTCTTACCCCCAGCCTGTCTCCTGGCAAGCTGCATCCTGCTGAGGTCCCGAGGAGCAGCCTTCTGCCCTGCTGGAGACACCTTCTGGAGAGTTCCTGAACAGCTTCCCTCTGATGGGGCTGGGTGGGATTTTCTCTCACTGGTGGAGCTGAGGTCGAGCTGAAGTCCATCTAGACCACACGTGCATGGGCTCCTCAGCTGGGTGGGTGGGAGGGCCATGCCAAGGGTGTCGACTTTAGCCCAACGTTCTCTCGAACAGTCCTTAAGAGAAGAGGACTTGCGGACACACTGACCCTGGTCTGGGAGATGCAGCTGTAGTCCCAAACCTATCCCCGTATCCTGACTCTGAGGTTGCCTGGGCAACATAGCACAGATTTTCCAGGGGGGAAAATTCCATGAGACCTGTCTTCCTCTGGAGAAGGCTCCAGGATTCTGGATTTAGCTAAATAGGCGAATGTCAAGGCTGCCCTGAACCACAGCTATTGCTTTCAAAGCCAGCGATCGGTGTGGATTCAGGTGTTCTATCTCGGGCAGGCAGGTGCAGTAGCCGGATGCGTTTGCACTGTAACAACGAGGACGTGCCAGTCTCATGAGGATCACGAGACCATTGACATGCTGGTTCTGTGCATGCCTAAAACTAAGCCCTTCTCCTCTGTCAGCAGGAGCCTCCTCTCACCTCAGCTTCATTGGCTGTTTCTGTTGCCCGGGCTTCCCGTTGTTCTCTCTGCAAACGCCCTCACTCCTCACCTCCTCATGTCTCTTCCTCCAAGGTTGGCTCAAAGGCCACCTCCTCCCCGCTGCCCTCCCAGGTCACCTCGCACTGGCCCTGGTGGATGCATATCTGCCCTGTAAACCCTGAGGCGGGACCAGCCTTTGGTTTTTCTTGTCTATCCTTCCTGGCTACACCCAGCAGTGTTTGGTGCTCAATTCTATGTTCTGGGTGTTTGTATTAAGAGCAGTGGAAATGTAATTCATGCCAAAGGCACAGCCCCATGCAACGCGCACACACTTACCTGTTCTTGAACACAGTGCAGGCGACCTGGGCTGTGCGGTTAGCTCTGGTCGCCCCTCTCTGCCGATCATCACCGATCTTGCTGTTAACCTTTTCTCTTGGGCACTCTTGCAGCCTGGACTTCCTGCTTGGGGCCGGGGGGGGGGTGGACTTTTCGCCATGATGGCTGGCACGCAAGTTCACCCTGTAATTTTTTTCTTTCTTTCAATATTCTCTCATAGGTGTTTTCACAAATTTATAAATTCTTCCTTAATGCCATTTTTAATGGTCACATAATACCTGGCCTGGGGAGGTACCATGATGGATTCCAACATTTCCTTTTTAATTCTGGACACTTGATTTGTTCCCAAAGGTTTGACCTTTGAAACAATTTACTGTGGCGTGTTGGCGGCGACTCCTCGGGAGAAAGTCGCAGAAGCAAAATTGCCAGGTCAAGGTGCCCAGTGACCGTGAGGCTCTCAGTCCTCATGGCTCCACTGTGTCCAGAAGTGTAGAGCTCTGCTCCAGCTGTGCGGCGGCGCCTGGCCCAGACCTCACAGCACTGCCGGCATCCTTCCTCAGTGTCTTGGCCGGGAGCGGAGAAGGCTGCAGAGAGCGGCCACTTTGCTCTTTGGATCAGCTTTCAGCTGCCTTTGCCCAGTGGACTGGTGGATGTGACAGAGGCCGTGCAGCCGGTCAGGCTCCTGGCTCCCACCTCTCGGTACAAAACACAAAGCTTCTCCCTTCCTCACAATGTCCGCACCCGGGCCCTGCAGGAGCTGCTCCCAGGCTCAAGGGCCTGGCAGGTGTCTATTCTCTAGACGGACAAAGCAGGAGGCTTCCTGCCTTCCAGAAGCAGCCACCCAGCAGCCGTGAGCTGGACGCCCTACTCTAGGCCTGTCTGCTCACCTGGGACTTTGCATCTGGCCTAAGAGGAGGCTCTGGCGGATCCCAGTGCAGCCCCACCCTCAGCCCCTCCGCAGCAGGGCAGCCTGGGATGTGGCCTGGGCTCTGAGTTGTTCTCTGTGCTAGACAGAGCTCTGGGACCCATCCTTGGTGTGTGTGAGTGTGAGTATGGCAGTACTTATGTGAATGTGAGTGTGAGGGTACAAGTGTGTAAGTGTGCCTATAAGTGTGGGAGTACGTGGGACTGTGACCATATGAAAGCATGGATGGGTGTGTGGGGGTATGAGTGTGTGAGATTAAATTGAGTGTGTGCTCGTGAAAGTGCAAATGGGTGTATGTGTGTTTCAGAGTGTGTAAGACTGAACGTGTGTGTGTGAATGCGTGTGTGTGTGTGTGTGTGTGTGTGTGTGGTGCGGGTCTGTTGTAGTTTGTGCTCATGATAATGCTGAGAACATCCTTGGCTCTGTTCTTGATCTACTTGGTAACTGAGCCCTCTGTCTCTCTCCTTGCACTAGGATGGAGCCAGTTGGGGCGGGAAGCTCCTTGGGCCCAGGTGTGTCCAGGTTCTGACCCTGCCCCATAGCTCGGGAAGTAAAGACACCCAAGGCCTGGAGAGGGCAGGGTCTCCCCAGGGCAGGCCAGACTCAGGGGAGGACTGATAGTCGACTTCCTGGCTAGAAGAGGGTGCCCTAGACCCGGGGGTGGGACCAAAGTCAAAGGTCTAGCCCTTTAACCTGGTAGGAGCCTTGCACCTGCTGGGCCTGGCCAGTCACCACCCCAAGGCCCTCAGCCCCATGGAGATGGTCATGGCAGGGCCAGCCCATCTTAGCATGGACCAACTGGGACACAGCTGGATGGGGAGCTGGGGGTGACGCTGGAGGTATCAGAGGGGTGGCATGTTGGGAACACTTTGGAAATTCCCTCTATGGATGCCTGATGAAGGTTTGGGTCGAATAAAGATGCCTCTGCTAGACTGAGGATTTCCACAGCGGGAGGGCCTGGCTGGCAGTGGGTCTGTCCAGCTGTGTGGGGACAGGGGGTGGGCCCTGAGGGTGAGGCGCGGGCTGGGAGCCTGAGGGCTGCTTCCCGTAAGTGTGGTCAGGAGCGGGTCTCTCCATGTGGCTCTGATAACACAGGTTCCACAGACTCATTTTCCATCTGCTGGGAATTTAGTCTAAATATAGAGTCCGGTGTCAGGTCCTTCAAGAGCATCATGTCTGTGTGCTGACTTCGCCAGAAGTCACCTTGCCTCTTAATGACAGATTATTCCTTCAGGAACGTGGCCTTGTTGGTTAATTGAATGTCACTGATATTTTTCTGAAAAATACGTATTTTTTCAGAGTGTGGCATTATATTTAGGTTTTCAACAAACTGAGTAAAATCTTTTTTGAAGTTATATTTTATTGCCCATAAATTGAAAATGTCATCTTGCAATATCTCTTTTCTGAAGACCATACTATCCTAACTAACCAGGTAAATTCAGAGAAAGTTCTTCTAGGCAAGGGCTTGTTAACCAGCTTGGTACTGTGAGATGGCAGGGCCCAGCGGGGAGGGGAAGGCGGTTCCTGGGTCTTTCACATCAGACCATGTGTTGAAGAGTTGGATATGATCAGTACACCTGTGTCTCCCAAACCAGGAGGCAAGGCCGGGAGCAGAGACTTACCCCCATGCAGCCCTCAATAATACCACTTTATTAAAAATAAAAATGCTGGGATCAATGCTGAACTGGAGGGTCCGTGGGTTAGCACATGTCACCTGGACAGATCTGGACAAAGTGGGATGCAGGGAGGGGACCCCTGTGTTCCCCTCAAGAGCGGATTTGTACAAATAATACACCTGGGAGCCACCTCCCTGCACAACCAGAACTGGTCCAAGACCTATAGAGACCCTGCCAGGAGAAGGTTCCAGAAGGATTTAGGAAAGGAGCCTAGAAAGCCCAGGGAGTGTCCAGGCTCCTGCCTGTGTGGGATGAGGAGGAGGCCAAAGGTCTGCCCACTGATCTACAGCAGCACTGCTGTTCACGAGGTGTTGTGAATGTACTCAATCACTCCCTTAGACTTTCTAGAAATGAAGGGGCTGGTCAGAGATTGTGGCCATTACCCAGGAATGTCGCACATGTCCTCCATGGGTCACAGCTCCTGCACAGTCACTTCCAGAAGGCAGGTCCAAGTTCACGTTTCACTTTCCAAATGGTCTGCACTTGAACCTGTGGCTTCCTGAGCCATCGCACCAAGTTACCGCGGACTGACAACAGAAATGTATTCTCCCACCAATCTGGAGGCTGGAAGTCCTGGGCCAAGGTGTGGGCAGGGCTGCGTCCTGCTGGAGGCTCAGGGAACGATGTGTTCCTGGCTTTTCCAGCTTCTCGTAGTCACCGCAATCCTTGGCTTGCATCTGAAGCTCTCCAGCCTCTGCCTCTCTCCTCGCATGGGCTCTCTCTCCTGCGTCCTCTTCTTTCTTGTATAAGGGCTATGATTCATTGGAGTAAGGGCCCACCCTAATCCAGGATGATCTCACCTGCAGATCTTTAACCTGGTTCCATCTGCAAAGACCCTATTTCCAAGTCAAGTGGCATTCACAGGTCTGAGTTCGTTCAAGGACATATCTTTAGGGCCCGTCGTTAACCCACTACCCTTTATTCCCACCTATTCCCTTGGGTGGTTCTGTCTGCAGAGAGGCCCGGAAGGTGCCTGAGCATGCACGTTCTGAGGAGGGTCCTCAGGGCAGGGCTGGTGCTGAGCTGTTTGCCTGTGATGCTCACTGTTGGTGGGTGGCAGGGCAGCCCATCTGCCCTGGCTTAGGTGGCCCTTGCAGGTAGCCAGCTGAGTCTGGGGCTGGGGCAGATCTGGCTCCAGGATGAAGATGCTCCCGGCCACCCTGCCCCTCCTCTGTGCCCTGCTGATGGGGCTGTGGCCCAGGATGTTTGCTGGGGGTTCTCCCTGACTAGTCTCAACTTCAGGAGTATTTTTCTAAGGCCAGGAATGGAGACAAACATAAACTGACTGTATGGAGACATTTTTTCTCTTTCTGAATGTGACATTAAAAAAAATAAGAAAGTTAAACTACACCTGAGTTGGGAGGAGAGTGGTGACATCCTTCCTGTGCCTCCAGGGTGGGAAATGATGGATTAGCTCTGCATTGGAGCTGAGGGAGGCCCCGTGGCACTGGTGTCTGTAGACAGAAGGACTCCATCTCTCTATGCAAAGCATTTCTGCCAGCAGCAAATGCAGCCCCCTCCCGCTAGGAGGCCCCCTGGCTTTGTTAACAGTTGACAGCCTTGGTCCTGGGGAATCATCCTGAATGCAGTTTAAGCACACGGCTGTCTCCAAGGATCTTTCTTCCGCTTTCTCTTGGGCATGCAGGAAAGCTAGCGGCAGAGGATTCCAGTCTGAGCTTGCCCTTGTTAAACAGACACAAAACGGAGCTGAGTTTTGAACTGAATGCAGCCATTTGCCTGGAATTTCTTTTCTCTCTTAAGACCCTCTCTAGGTGGCCGGGGCTGTGGCAGTGGATCAAGCCCCAGTGTTTGGCCATTTTGGGGTCAAATACTAGTCACAGGCCTCTGCGATGATACTGGGCTGAGCAAAGGTGTATTAGAAAAATGTGGGATTTTCTATTTACGGGTTGTTTTTCCCTACCAGATTTTCTGTTCTCCAAGCTCTGTAGCTTCTGGCTGTGAGAATAAAGTGCTGAGGGAAGAGAAAGTTGGACAAAATAGGAGACACATGTCTAGTCTAGGCCCACTCACTGCAGCACCCCCAGACCCCACCTGCTTGCTGGGCACGTAAGGGATGAAGTTGACGTAATCACTTCTTGCCAGCGGCCTCTTTAGCAAGGAGGAGAATCCGGGTGTGAAGCTGAGAGGAGGCAGGAGCTGGAGGCTGAGGCATTCTGATGAATGGAGAAGCCTGTGTGTCAACAGCCTGGGCAAGGGATACAGTACCAGGCGTGACTGTGGGGGAGTGTTTACATATGTGTGTGTGCACATGCATGTGGGGTGTGTGTACATGTGTGTGTGTGCACATGCATGTGGGGATGTGTGTATATATGTGTGTGTGCACATGCATGTGGGGACGTGTGTATATATGTATGTGTGCACATGCACGTGGGGTGTGTGTACATATGTGTGTGTGCACATGCATGTGGGGTGTGTGTACATGTGTGTGTGCACATGCATGTGGGGACGTGTGTATATATGTATGTGTGCACATGCACGTGGGGTGTGTGTACATATGTGTGTGTGCACATGCATGTGGGGTGTGTGTACATGTGTGTGTGCACATGCATGTGGGGACGTGTGTATATATGTATGTGTGCACATGCATGTGGGGTGTGTGCACATGCATGTGGGGGTGTACATATATGTGTGCACATGCATGTGGCTCTGTGTACAATGTGTGTACACATGCACATGGGTGTGTACATATATGTGTGTGCACATGCATATGGGGTGTGTGTACATATGTGTGTGCACATGCATGTGGGGGATATACATATGTGTGTGTACACATGCATGTGCATGCCTTTGTTCCCACGAAGAGAGCAAGACACAGACTCGCAGTTGAAAATGTGGGGGAGCGTGGAAAGGCAGTGCACATGGCAAGGTTCCTGAGGAGAGATCTTTGACCCTCGCTGCTATGGTTTGGGTCTGGGGAGTCCTCCAAAGGCCCATGTGTTGAAGGCTTGGTCCCAGCCTGTGGTGCTATTGGAAAGCAGTAGAGCCTTTAAGGGGGGCTATGGGAGGTTTTAGGTCATTGGGTGTGTCCTTGGAGGGGATTATTGGACCCCGTCTCTTCTTTTAGTTTTGTGTTCTGGCCATGAGGCGAATGGTTTTGCTCCACCATGCACTCCTGTCATGATGTGCCACCCCAGGCCCAAAAGCCAGGGGGCCAACTGACCATGAACTGAAACCTCCAAAACTGTGAACCAAAATGGCCTTTCCTCTTTCTAAGCTGATTACCTGAGGCATTTGTTACAGTAATGGAAAGCTGACTGACACACTCACCATTCGCAATACGTCCCTGTGATCTCAATGCATATCCCGAATGTCTCAAAACAAAATCAAGTTCTGTTTAGTGATAGGAAGCCGACCGTGGAAAGGCTGCTGAGGCTTCCAGCAGAGCCTCCTCCTCTGCAGGCATGGCCTTGCTCTTTCCGTCCTCTTCCCACCTCTCAGTCCCCCGAGGTCTCCACCACTCAGGCTGAGCCCTGCAGAGCGGGGAGTGGGAAGCTCATGTTAGATGATTGGATAGTAGGTTATTCCACAAAATGTTATTATTGTGATTTCCATTTAAAATAAAGTAATATCTGCCAATGTATCGACATGGACACCTCCACCGCTCTCCATGTCATGCACTCGCCCTTGACCCTGGTCCTCAAGAGGAGAGCTGTCCAGTGCAGAGGAAAGCAGAGGGCTCCCAGGTGTCATTTGCCCCGAGTGGCCTGCACCATGTCTCCACCCCTATGGGCCAGTGAATGAATTTATTGGTCACTTCGTTCAAGTCTAAGGAAATCATCCCCCTCAAAAAGTGGGTTGTAAAGAGTCCTGAAAAGAAAATGGTTGATTGGAGATGTTATGATTAATGCAAATGGAGGCCAACAGAAACCTTCCAAACCCAGGAACAGCTCTCCACCTGATTCACCACAAAGCAAAACAACCATTAAAATCAAAGGTGATAGAGTTGACTTTGCAAGAAGTTGGAGAAAAGAGATTAAAGAGTAGAGATTAAAGGAGAGAGAGAGAGAGAGAGAGAGAGAGAGAGAGAGAGAGAGAATGCTCCAGACAGTATAGGTTGAGAAAGAGACACACATTTAAGATTATTCATTGATTCCTTCTACCAATATTGCTCTTGTGTCTTAGTGACCATGCATGTAACTTTGGATAATGTCAAAACTCCATTTTTGTCATAATAGCCCACTGTAGTAATCATAGCTCCCCCATCCCTACACTTTTTTTTGTGGTACTGGGGATTGAGCCCAGGGACATTCTACCTCTGAGCTACACCCCCAGCCCTATTTTTTATTCTTTTTATTTTGAAACAGGTTCTCACAAAGTTGCCAAGGGCCTCACTAAATAGCTGAGGCTGGCCGTGAACCTGCGATCCTCCTGTCTCAGCCTCCCAAGTACTGGGATTACAAGCATGGGCCACCACGCCCGGCTATACTTTTTTTTTTTTTTTAAGGAAAAAGCCTTTATTTACTTTCCAGGACATTTTATGATCATAAGTGCAGAAGTTTTTATTTTTATTTTTCATGTAATTGCAGATTCATATGCAGTTATAAGAAACAACACAGAAAGATTCAAATACCTTTTACCCAAAGGTAACATCTTGCAAAACGATATCAGCACAGTATCACAACCAAAAAATGATATCCATACAGTCCAGATACAGAACATTACCAGCTCCACGAGGATCACTCCTATACCCTTTTTATACACACACCTTTCTCCCTTCTGTCCTCATTCCTGTTTATCCCCTGTAAACCACTAATCTGTTCCCCATTTCTATAATTTTATCATATAAATAATGTTACATAAATGGAACCACACAATACACAACTTTTTTGGGATTGGCTTTTATCACTGAGCATAATTCTCTGGTGATTTGTCTAGGTTGTTGCTTGTAACAATAGCTTGTTTCTTTTTATTGCTGACTAGTATTCCATGGTAGATACACCAAAATTTATTTAACTATTCGCCCAATGAAGGACATCTAGTTGTTTCTATTTTTTGTCTATTATGAATAAAGATGCTATAAGCATTCACACATAGGCTTCTGTCTGAACACGAGTCTGCATTTCTCTGGGACAATGGTCAGGAGTTCAGTTGCTGGGTCGGTTATTTTACCTTTATGGGTTTTTAAAGTGGAGATTGCCAAAATATTTGCCAGAGTAGCTATACTATTCTTCATCCTAGCCAGCATTTAGTTTGTAATTAATTGTAATTTTAGCCATTCCAATAGTTGTTCAGTGATATCTAATTATAGTTTTAATTTGCATTCCCCTAGTGACTAATGGTGTTGAACATCTTTTCATGTGCTTAGTCACCATCTGTCATATTCTCTTTGGTAAAATGTCTCTTCATGTTTTTGACTTATTTTCTAATTACTTGATTGGTTGAGTTTGATAGTTCTTTATATATTCTAGATATTAGTCCCTTAGTCAGATACATCATCTACAAATACATTCTATCAGTTCGATGCTTATCTATATTTTCATCTTGTGAGCAGGTTTTCTGCAGAACAGCAATTTTAATTTTGATGAAGTCCAACTTATCTATTTTCCCTCTTAAGGATGTTTTTGGTGTCAAGTCTAAGAACTCTTTGCCTAGCTCTAAGATTTTCTCCTTTATTTTCTAAGTTTTGTATTTTGCATTTAAGCCTGTGAGATCTCTCTCTCTCTCTCTTTCTCTCTCTCTCTCTCTCTCTCTCTCTCTGCCTAGGGGTGCCCAATTGCTTTAGCATTATTTGTTAAAATGCTATCTTTCCTTCATTGAATTGCTTTCGCACACTTGTTAAAAATCAGTTGGGCTGTTTGTGCGGGTTTATCTCTAGGCTCTTTGCTCTGCCCCATGATCTATGCATATAACCCTTGCCAATGCCAGACATTCATGATTAATATAGCTCAGTAAGTCTTGAAACCAGGCAGACCATTTCATTCCACTTTCTTCTTTTTCAAAATTGCTTTTTAGATATTCTAGTCCCTTTGCCTTTCCATTGAAGTTTAGGATAATCTTATCTATGTTTATAAAATCTTTTGTTGGTATTTTGGTGCTAACTACACTAAAACTGAATATTAGTTTGAGAAGAATTGATAATATTGCTATGTTGAGTCTTTCAATCCATGAACATGGTATGTTTCCACATTTATTTAGATCTTTGATTTCTTTGACCAGAATAATGTAGGTTTCAGCATACAAGTCCTGTACATGTTTTGTGAAATTTATAACCAATTATTTCATTTTTTGAGCAATTGTAAATGGCATTGTATTTTTAATTTTGGTGTCCACATGCTCATTGCTCATATATAGAAATACTGAATTCTGAATGTTTGTCTTATGTACTGAAGCCTCATTGGACTTGAACTTGTTAGTTCAAAGGCTTTTTAATATTTTTGGTTAGATACCCTGGGATTTTATATTCAGACAACCATGACATTTTTCTTTTTAACTTGTATAGCTTTTAGTTCCTTTTCTTGCATTATTGCACTAGCTAAAATGTCCAGCCCTGTGTTGAATAAGAGTGATGAGAGTAGATATTCTTGTCCATTCCTGAGCTCAGTGGGAAAGCATGCAGAATTTCATCATTCGGTTCAATGTTAACTGCAGGTTTTTTGTAAGTGCCTTTTATTAAGTTGATGAAATCCCCTTTATTCCTACTTACCTAGAGGGTTTTAAAAATCACCAATGGGTGTTTAATTTTGTTAAATTATTTTCTGTGTTGTTTGATATGGTCACATGAGTTTTCTTTTTTAACCTGTAAGCATGGTGGATTGCATTGTTTGATTTTCAAATATTGAGCCAGTCCTGCACCCCCAGAATAAACCCCACTTGGTTATGGTGAATAATCATTTTCTTACATAGCTGAATTTTATTTCATAATGTTTCATTTGGGATCTTTGCATCTGTATTTTGTGAGGGATATTGGTTGTAGATTTTCTTTTTGGAATAATTTTTGTATGGATTTTGTCTCAGAGGTAATGCTAACTTCATAAAATGAAGTTTGAGATCTTTCTATTTCTCATTTATATTGAATGATTTGCTATTGAAACATAGATTTTTTTCTGTCTTTGTATCTAATTAAAACTCTGTTTCCACAGTCATTTTTGTTTGTTAACTTTGCTCCAGCAGGGTAAGAGAAGGGTGCTTCCTCATTAGTGCCAGGTGGATGTAGACGTCCATGTTCTCACCTGGCTTCCACTGACATGGGGAGTGAGGGGCACCTTGTTACTCTCATGGGCGCAACCTTGTTATCACTTCATGTTGGTAAAATCCTGATTCTCCACCACTTCTCCTATGACCCAGCTTCAGTTGGGAAGGGAGGGACACCTCCCTGCTGCTCACTGCAAATGGAAATCTAGATTTCCCACATGGTCTCCATGGACACAGTAGTGGGTGGGATATGCCTTTGTTCCTGCTGGTAGGTAATAGAAGTTCTGGCTCTGACACCACCCATATGGAGGTGTTCTGTGCCTTATCACAGTATCACAAAGGTTCAAGTCTAGGGTCTTAGTATGGGTGAGAATAGGGCCACACAGTTTATTTCATGGTGTTTGGTTGGAGTAGAGTGATTATTCTTTATTTTTTGCATTTTTGGCTTATTTTATTATTTTTATCTTTAAATATACTTTTATTGGTGCATTGTAATCTCACATCATAATGCAGTTCAGAGCGACAGGGACATACATGCACACAGCACTTGGTGAGCTTCTCTCCCAGTTCCCTCCCTACCCTCTCCCCTTCTCCATACAAGATACTGAGATTGGCATTGGTAATTTCACGTATGTACATAACATCAGTGAAATTGTTTCCTTTGTTAATTCTCCCTCTCCCATCCCTTAGACCCCTTCCATTGCTCCACTGGGGTTTCTCTTCCATTATCCAAAGTCCCTCTTGTGTCCCAGCTTATTATAAAGGATATAACCCAGGAGGGGCATATTGGAAGATATGAGTAGGGTGGGTTATGAGGGAGAGTGCAGAGTACCCACACCTTTATAGGCACTTTTCCCTCTCAGTACCTGGATGCATTCACCAACGTAGAAGCCCTCTGAATCATTGGGAGATTTCATAGAGGTTACATTATGTGGACATGATTAATAAAATTATATACTATTGGTGATTGAACTCAATCACCAGCCCCTCTCCCTTCCCTACAGACGAGGGGGTGGGGATTAAAGTTCCAACCCTCTAATCATACCTTGCTCTTTCTGGTATCCAGGGCCCATCATCCTAAAGCTGTAAGGGGTCCCCCAAAGAGTCATCTCAATAGCACAAACTCATATATTGTTAGAAGGACTTGTTATACTTGTTACAAAATATCCTCCTATCATGCTTATCAGTCAGGATGCAAATCAGTTTTTTCAACTTGTATAGTTTCTACTGGTATGTCTTCAAGTTCATTGATATTTTACTCCATACTGCATAATTTACTGTTAATTCCATGGAGTGGATTTTTAATTCCAGATACTGTTATTTTTAGCCTAGAAATTTTATTATTATTGTTTTGGTACTGAGGATTGAACCCAGAGACTTGCACATTTTAGGCAAGTACTCTGCCACTGAACTACATCCTCAGCCCATTTTTAAATTTTATTTTGAGACAAGATTGCTAAGTTGCCCAGGCTGGCTTCTCTCATACTTGCAATCTTCCTGCCTCAGCCTCCCAAGTAATTGTTCATTATTTTATTTTCTATTTTGATATCAATCTTTGATTCCATTTATAATAGGTTTTGTGGTATGTACAGCTGATTCTGTTATCTCTATCATTTCTTGGTCTGTTTATATTGGCTGCCTTTCCCCTTGGTAAGGGGTCATATTTTTCTGCGGCCTCACATGTCCAGTTACTATTTGATTGAACACTTTTAAATTTAAACATTACCTTGTTGAGGGGTGGATTTTGTTTTCCTTTAAAAAGTGTTGGAGTATTTTCTGGCAGGCAATTAAGTTTCCTGTCAGTCAATATTAATTTTTCAAGCTTTGTTTGTAAACTTTGTTAGGGTGGGTTTAGTGTAGCTTTATTCTAGGACCAGTTCAGCGCTACTACATTTCTGGGGATTCTACTGAATTCACCAAGTATTTCAAGAGGTCTCTCCACTTGAGCTTTGTGGAACTCGAGTGGCTTCCAGCTCTATATGGACTCTGAGAATTGTTCATTTATAGCTTATTTGCTTTTCTTTTCCCAGCATTGTGAAGTTTTACTCTCTGTATATGTAGTTTAGTGTTCTGCCACAGACTCAAGGGGGCCCTACCACCAATAAGTGAAAACTGTTCTTTATATATGTGATCCAGTTTTCTAGTTGCATCATGGGAAGGAACTTTTTCTGTCAGTTTCTCCATCATTCTAGAAGTGGAAGTCCACATCCACTACCTCTGATGATATGATCCTCAACCTAACTGATTTTTTATGTCTTCATATACCAACAAATGATGGAATTAAGCACAAGATAGATAAGTCTTTTAAAAATTAAACTTTAATAATATGAGATTATGTAAAATTAGAGATTTTTGAAGTCACATAATACTCAAGTTTGTTATTTTACTAAACACATCGATGTACACTTGGAAGCCTATTTTGTGGTTTCATAATGAAAGACAATAATTCATGCTACTACTAGGAAAGGTTTGTTCTTCCTGTTGAGGCAAAATAGCTGAAACAATTCTCATAAAACAATTTGGTGACAAACCAAAATGCATTCTTTATTAGCAAGTACTTTTGGAAGGTGCATAGGAAACATGGTTGGAGATTTGAACAAACAAGAGTTGGAACAAATTGTACATTTTGTGGGAGTTATGCTAGGCAGGCACATAAAAATATGGCTGATATTTAAATATCTTTGCTTATGGTATTTTCTGTAATCTGTTTTAATTTAGAAATACAAGAAGACCTCGGAGTTAACAAAAGAAAGATGTTTAGGAGAAAGTGTATGTTCAATAAGTAGCTTTTCAATAAAAACAGTGTTTTAGGAAAATTAGGCCAGAGATAGCCCCAGATGGAGTACTAGCATGGGCTAGAAACAGGGACCAAAGGTTCCGGGGCAATTTTAGAGATTAGCAGTGTGTGTGCTCTCCACCCTGTGCAGCAAGTCAAAATAGTGGAGAAAAGAGTTGAGACCGGGACTTCCGTCCTCCATGATGTGGGAGCAACTTCTGTCCTCCATGATGTGGAAGTGGTTTCCGTCCTCCATGGTGTGAGAGTGGCTTCTGGCACCATGATATGAAAGTTACTTCCATCCTCCATGATGTGAGAGCGGCTTCTGTCTTCCACGATGTGAGAGCAACTTCTGTCCTCTATGATGTGACAGCGACTTCCGGACATCGTGATGTGAGAGTGTCTTCCGGCCTCCATGATGTGGAAGCAACTTCCGGCCTCCATGACGTGAAAGCGGCTTCCGTCTTCTACAATGTGAGAGCAACTTCTGTCCTCTATGATTTGACAGTGACTTCTGGCCTCCATGATATGAGAGGGGCTTCCGCCCTCCATGATGTGAGACTTCCATCCTCTATGATGTGAGAGCGACTTCTGGCTGCCATGATGTGAGAGCAACTTCCGGCCTCCACGATGTGGGAGCAACTTCTGTCCTCCATGATTCCAGAGCGATTTCCATCCACTATGATATGAGAGTGACTTCCGGCTTCCATGATATGGGAGAGACTTCTGGCCCCCATGATGTGAGAGCGACTTACGTCCTCCATGATGTGAGAACAACTTCTGGCCTCCATGATATGAGAGTGACTTCCATCCTCCATGATGTGAGAGCAACTTCTGGACATCATGATGTGAGAGCGACTTCTGTCCTCTATGATGTGAGAGCGACTTCTGGACATCATGATGTGAGAGCGACTTCTGGCCTCCATGATGTGGGAGCAACTTCCGTACTCCATGATTCGAGAGCGACTTCTGGCTACCATGATGTGAGAGCAACTTCCATCCTCCATGACGTGGAAGCGACTTCCGGCCTCCATGATGTGAGAGCGACTTCCGGCCTCCATGATGTGGAAACAGCTTCCGGCCTCCATGATATTGGAGCAGCACCGCTCCACGCTCCCTGCCACCATGGCCGCTGACATTTATGTTATGGAGCTGGTACTATGGATTGAAACCTCTGAATCTGTGAGTCCCAATAAATCTTACCTCCTCTAAATAAAAATAAAAAATAAAAATGGCTGGGGTTGTAGCTTGGGCTGGGGGTATAGCTAGAAAGGGGACTGCCCCTGAGTTCAATTTCCAGTGCCCATACACAAACAAACAAACAAACAAACAAACAAACAAACAAACAAACATTTTCTTAACCAGGCGTGGTGGCGCATGCTTGTAATCCCCGTACTTATGAGGCTGAGATAGGAGGATCGCAGATATGCAGCCAGCCTCAGCAACAGTGGGGCCTTCCACAACTTAGTGAGACTCTGTTTCCAGGTAAAAAAAATATAATAGGGCTGGGGGTGTAGCTCAGAGGTAGAATGCCTTTGGGTTCCATCCCTAGTAACACACACACACACACACACACACACACACACACACACACACACAAAGTTTTCTTTAAAAGTTTCTTCTTTGCTTTGAAAGTGTACTCACCCTTGTCTGGAACACTCCTGACCCCTCCCTTTCCTCCTGTCTTCACCTAATTGATTCCTACTCACCTTTGATATTGCACCTCAGATGTCGCGTCCCGAAGTAAGCCTTCCTGAATCCCCAGGATAGATCTCCTGCTCTTGTTATATGGTGGCATAACTACCGAAAGTTGTCCCATCTGGAACTAACATAATTGTGATTAAAGAATTAGTTATGCAAGTAGCTGCTCAACATCTCTCTGCTCTCCTACTATATTAGCCCCAGGAAGGCAGGCATTGTCCTTTTCTGCCTCGCCTCTGCATCTCTGCACAGTATGCAAAACCTGCCCGTGTGTGTGTGTGTGTGTGTGTGTGTGTGTGTGTGTGTGTGTTACTGGGGATTGAACCCAGGGGCATTCTACCTCTGAGCTACACCCCCAGACCTATTTTATTTTTTATTTCAAAACAGGGTCTCACTAAATTGCTGAGAGCCTTGCTAAGTTTCTGAGGCTGGCCTCAAACCTGTAATCCTCCTGGCTCTGCCTCCCAAGTACTGGAATTGCAGGAGTAGGCCACCATGCCCAGTTTCAATATATTTTTGTTAAAAGAATAAGATGTCTTGTCCCGATATAAGATCCTCTGGTTCGTTCCCATGTTCAGTAGAATGCTAGGGATCAGTTCAAGTCTTGACTCTTGTCATTTACCATCTGTGAGATTAAGTTCATTATCCCTTCCTGTAAAACAAAGGATTGCTGGGACACTTGACAGAATGCATTTGAAGTTTCTGGTGCATGGAAGTCCAACGATTATTTGCTATTCATGTATTCAAAAAACATTTTATGTGGCAGAAACTGTTCATGGAACCAGAAATTCAATGATGAATGAGATAAATGATACCCCTGTCCTCATGGGGTACATTTTAGTCATGGAAAAATTCAATAAGTAAATATATCTTTGTTTATGGGATACACATATCATATATATTAGGGAACAATATATATTATAGGATATATAAAGAATATACATATATAGGATTTATATGACATATAGGATGTATATTACATATAACATATATATGTAGGTCATATATGTACTATAATATGCTATATATTATAGCTAGATAATATATAGAGAACATATAATATATATCCCATAATATATATTCTAGTATATATATACTTCTCTCTCTCTATATATGTCCTGTATATCCTATAATATTATAGAGTATAGTATCCTAGAG
>PVJS01020980.1:0-32005 GCA_004027185.1 Glis glis
TAAAATAGGTCTGGGGTGTAGCCTGGAGGTAGAAGGCCCCTGGGTTCCATCCCCAGTACCACACACACACACACACACACACACACACACACACACACACAAATCAGATGTTCAAGAAAATTGTTTTTGGTATCTAAGAGTCTGAGGGTATAGTGGTAAAGGGTAGAAAAAGATGAAAGGGCGAAGATAAATGAATTCATGTGGGTGCCTAAGGACAGAAGGAGCTACTAGTGGGTTCAGTGGAGACAGCTTGAGCACCCAGAAGGGATGGTAGCTTTCAAAAGCATTCAGTGAATTGATAGCAGCCAGTTCAATCAGTACCTCTTGTGATCAGCTGTTTAGGGAAACTTTAATACAAACCCTATCCCTGCCCCTTCTCTTGACACCTATAGGGGATACTCTGAGACTGCGAACTATTCTGGAGGCAATACAGAAGCACATCCATTCTTCCTCCCTCATCTTCAAGCTGGCCCAAGATGCATTCAAGATCGCTACTCCTGCAGACAGTAGTACAGACAGCACCCTGCTCAATGTGGCCCTGGAACTGGGGTTACAGGTATGGGGTAGGAAAGGGCTCCTAAAGTCTCCACTTTAGGTTTCTGGCCTAGTGACAGTTGGCAGAAGGTAAGATCCCAGGGGGAGGGGGGCTGAACACTGACCAAATCTGGTTCTTTGTTCCCAGAACACAAGTTCTAGGCTAGGCATAGAACCTATGTTTGGTTCCATTTTTAAGGCCAGAAGCAGAATAGCTTTAGGCTCCATGGGATCCCCATCTTCTCCCCACCTCCCCATTCCTCTAAGTCAAGCAAGGCAATGATAAGAATTTTCCTTGTTACAGGTCATTAGAGAAGCCACCAATCTAATTAGTGAGAGGAGTCAAACAGAAATTAAACCTGTCCATACTTACCAGGGGAACGACTGCTGTTTAGGGCACCAAAAAATATTTGTTGCATAAATGAAGAGGAAGTGGGAAAGAGGAGGTTATAATAATTAGGCTTTGCCAACTGGATGTGACTCTTTTGTACCCAGGTGATGCGGATGACCTTGTCAACCCTTAACTGGAGGCGCCGGGAGATGGTGAGATGGTTGGTGACTTGTGCTACAGAAGTGGGTGAGTCTCCCACCTCCCTCCACCCCCAGGGAAATCTCTAGGCCCAACTCTTGAGACAGGACAATGAATCCTTAGAACTGTCATACTCCTATTCCTGTGGCCTAGGAAAGGATGGGGCTGCTGGCAGGAGAAGATGGCCTCTGTTCAGCCAGCCCTCACTGCTTGGACCATATCTTGATGTCAGTAGCACTTTGACCCTCTAATCAGAAACATGTCTGAAAGAATGAATTTTCAGCCACCAATATTCAAGTGCTCCCTTGGGAGGTAGTGGGCCCAGTGGTTTGGTCCTAGTCCCTGTCCATGCTTCTGAGAAACCCCAGACAACTTGAAGGCTCAGGACCCCTCCCAGAGCCCAAAGTCCCAACACAAGACTCTATCCTCAGAGGCCCCACTGCAGCTAGAACCCCCAGGCAGACCTGCAACCCCTGCCTTGGGGCGGGCAAACCTCAGGCTCTGTCGCTCCATCCTTGTGAGGAGCTAAGAGCACTGCAGAGACCTTCAACCCTCTGACCTGGGGAAGGAAGGGATGGGAAGAGACCCCAAACAGGGTCTGGCCATCTGGGATACTCCCCTTGCCCTGGTTTGCCTCAGATCATCTCAAGGCTGCTGAGGAGGAGGGAGAAGTCGTCTCTGCAGGCCAAGTTCAGATCCCAAATGGTAATCTGGGCAGACCTGGATCAGGACCCGGATGGCCACTGCTGAGCTCAGGCTCTCCCTGACAGGTGTGCGGGCCCTGGTGAGCATCTTGCAGAGCTGGTACACACTCTTCACCCCAACCGAGGCTACTAGTATTGTAGCTGCTACAGCTGTATCCCACACCACTATCCTGCGCCTCAGTCTTGACTACCCACAGCGGGAGGAACTGGCTAGCTGTGCTCGCACGCTGGCCCTGCAGTGTGCTATGAAGGATCCACAGAGCTGTGCCCTGTCAGCCCTTACACTCTGTGAGAAAGACCACATTGCCTTTGAGGCAGCCTACCAGATTGCCATTGATGCTGCTGCTGGTGGCATGACCCATTCACAGCTGTTCACCATTGCCCGCTACATGGAGCTCCGTGGCTACCCGCTACGTGCCTTCAAGCTGGCCTCACTGGCCATGAGCCATCTTAACCTGGCCTACAACCAGGATACCCACCCAGCCATCAATGATGTGCTCTGGGCTTGTGCCCTCAGCCACTCTCTGGGCAAGAATGAGCTGGCAGCCCTTATCCCCCTAGTGGTGAAGAGTGTGCACTGTGCCACAGTGCTTTCAGACATCCTGCGGCGCTGCACAGTGACTGCACCTGGCCTGGCTGGCATCCCAGGCCGCCGCAGCTCTGGAAAGCTCATGTCGACTGACAAAGCTCCACTGCGCCAGCTGCTGGATGCCACCATCAATGCCTATATCAACACTACACACTCACGCCTGACACACATCAGCCCTCGCCACTACGGAGAGTTCATCGAGTTTCTGAGCAAGGCTCGGGAGACCTTCCTGCTGCCCCAGGATGGACACTTGCAGTTTGCCCAGTTCATTGACAACCTCAAACAGATTTACAAAGGCAAGAAGAAGCTGATGCTGCTGGTTCGGGAGCGCTTTGGCTAAGAAAGCAGATTGCTTTCTGCCAGGGCAGCCTGGGCTCCCAGGTACCATCAAGTCAGGCCAAGAACACTGAAACATTTGTCTACTCTTAGAGGACTCTCAGCACCTGTGGCTGAGGCCAGAGGACCACAGGGCTAAGGACAGAGTCCAGCTCTAGCCAGTGTTCCTGCCTTGGCAAGCTTCTTACTACAGCCCACTGTTCCTGGAGGAGCTGGGCCCTGCAGATCGATCAGAAACCCCACAACATGCCACCTCACGCCCCTATATCCTGCGTGTCCTGGGCATTGGCCCTCTCTTCCCTTGGCAAACACAGAACACTGTTCCGTCTCAGGGATTGCTTAACCAGAGAAACAGAAGCATTTATGGTACTGTAAATACTATAGTATATGTGTTGCCAATTATTGTAAAGTTGTAACTATTTATAATTCTGGTTCTGATTTGATGGGCACTTAAAGTAGCTGTGGGTAGGAGGATAGGCTTGTTTTCTGAGGAGACTCACAACCATTTCTCAGGTTTCCCTTGCAGAGTGTATGCTGTTGGCAGTGGACTAGTAGGGGTGGTAGGAAGAAAAACAGCCAGTTAAAATAAATCCCAAGTCTCGTCTATGCAGAAACCCCAACCTGCAGACAGGGCATCTATAGTCCAGTGGTGGGTGAGGGGCAGAGGCCAAGACTGGACTTAAGACTTTTCCCTCACAAAGCTATGAGGACACTGAAGCTCCTGCTCCTGCCTCACACAGCCTCCCCAGGAGCCTGCTGAACACCGAGTAGCAAGTACAGGGAGAAGATGAAGGTCTGGGAAGCCACTGAGCTCATAATATTCATCTATCTGGTCACCTTTATGTTAGAGAGTATCTGGTTTCATCTCCAATTCTGTATGTGGGTGTTTTTCTGTATGGCTAAGTACATGTGTACGTAGTTATACATGTGCATGCCTGTGTGTCAGTTCGATGTGTATGTATGTGATAATGTGTATTGGACTGTGGGTTCTGTGTGTTCACTGTTTCATTTGCGTACGTGTGAGAATGCATAACTGTAAGTGCACTAATGTTTGTCTGCATGTTTAATGTATATATGTATCTGGGCACACATGAATGCATGTGTATAAACATATTTATGTCTCTATGTATGCCTGCTATCCATGGATCTGTGTCTTTATATGTGTAGCCGAGTTATTTCTACATGTAGGTATGTCCATGCATTTATGTTTAAAGATCTGCATGAATGTGTCGCTTCTCTTTGTGCCAGATCTCTCTTCCCCATTCCTTAGTCTCTCTTAGCAGCTAAACATTTGTTCCCCATCTCTATGCCTCCTCCATTCACCATTCCTCGACAAACAAGCTTCTAAGCACCAATGTCCCTCTGCCCTAAGATTGGCTGCTTCAGCTCCACAGTTCTCACCCATACTTGCTTTCTTCCCCTGCCTTTCTACCTCAAGCTTCCTCTGCCTGCTTTTGTCACAGTCCCTTTGGTCACTGATTTGGAGGCTGAGGCTGGTATCCTTTTGGCTTTCCCTTTCCCATCTAGTGGGCAACCCCTGTTTTAGCCCTAACTGACCTCCACAGTGTATCATGTTCCTGCTACCTTCCTGACCCCTGTGTTCAGCCTGGAATTATTATAGGAGGTAGCAAGGACATTCAGAATAGTCAATTGGATACCAGTGTCTTGGGTGTTTACTGTTTTGTGTCTTAGTTCCTGAGTCAGGGTGGGGTTTGATAGGGAAGTCGTGGTATAGCTAGAGTGTGAACTAAGAACCTCTGTCTGCTTTACTTTATTTTTCTCTATGGCAAACTGTTTATGTCATCTTTTTTACTCCAAACTGACCAGTAAGTTGTATTTTCTGTTTGTGGCTACTAAAGTCTTGCTGTCCAGCCAAGGGCCCCTACAACATCTCAGCCCAATGGGTTGGTAAAAAGAGAAGCCACTTCCATTTCTGTATCATGATTGCCCTTTTTTAGTAAGTGTGTGAATTCACAGTGCTTTTCTATGAATAAACCATGGATCACAGAAAAGATCATTTTTCTAAAAGCAGAAATTGTGTTCTCAATAAACCAGACCTTTCTCTCCTTCTGCAGTGCTCTGCCTGGGACAGGGAGCTGGTTGGGCCTAGAGGGAAATGTAGAATGACAAATGAAGAGTTTCCTGTCACACCAGACTCCGGAACAGAGCCCATCAGCACCTCAGAACCTTGTTGTAGGAAACAAGTGTCACTATGATGGTCAGGATCCCAAGATCCTGAGAAAAATAAAGGCTGTGCTCAGAAAATAATGCACAGCAAAGTCGAGCATGGTGGCACACGCTTGCAATCCCAGTACTTGGGAGGCTTAGACTGGAGGATCCAGGTTTGCGGCCAGCCTCAGCTACTTAGTGAGGCCCTCCACAACTTAGTGAGAACCTATTTCAAAATAAAGAAGAAAAAATAGGGCTGGGGGTGTAGCTCGGAGGTAGAATGTCCCTGGGTTCCATCCCCAGTACCGCAAAAAAAGAAAATAATGTACAACAACCTGAGTGCCAGAGGGCCCTTTGGCTTCAGAGGACTTGCCTTGGCAATGGACTGAGTCTAAGGCTCCAATCCTAAACAACTTAGCTCTTAGTCTTTATATCCTCGCCATCTTTTAATATCAAAGTTGGAGGTTCCTTAGCTTCTCCCGCTCACTGTCTCCCTTTCCAGGACTCTCTGAAGTGTTTTAGCCACTTCTGTGTCCCTCCTTGATCTATATTCCCCTTCCTCCCCAAACACAAAGCCTGTCAATTTGGCCTTTGTATGCTGTGGTGACCCCACCCCCTACTCTGCAAATGTCACAGCCCCAAACTGCTAGGAAGCTCTATCCAACCCCATGGAGCTCCGGCACTTAGGATCTGAGAGCACAATGGTAGTGAGGACCCTGACTTTTAAGTGCTAGAGTTCATGTTCACTGATATCTGGGCCCCAAGACATGTGGGAGAGGATACAGAGGAGGCCCCACGGAAGAAGCACAGGCTTAAAAAGGAACTGTGGATAAATGCACAAATCTTTCACAAACAAAATCACAAACTATACTCCAACTCTAGGACTTTTATTCTCCAGAAAACAATCATGTTAGTAGGACTTGAGGGAAAAGGTGTATGCTTAGTTCTGTCGAAGCAGACGTGAATGTCTGTGCACAGCATCCACAAAGGCCCCTACATGTTCTGGGTCCATGTCAGGGTAAAGGCCATGGCCTAGGTTGGCAATGTAGCGTTGTGGCCCAAAGTCATCCAGCATCTGCTGCACCAGCCGCCTGATCTCCTCCTGGGGAACCAAAAGGGACTGTCTATAGGGGAAGTCAACAAGCCTCTGTCCTCCCTATGCGTAACAGTGACATATACAGAGACAGGCGTGCTTCTACTCAGTGTTATTCTTTGTGTGTGGGGGGAGGGGGACTGGGAAGTGAACCTAGGGGCATTCTACCTCTACTCAGCGTTTTTCTACCATTAAATCACCAGAATGTATTAGGTACTTCATATGAACCAGGCACTAAGAACAAGAACAACAACAAAAATTCCTGCCCTCCTAGGGCTTACATTGTGTGTGGGAAATACAGGGGAGAGACAAATAGCCATAATAAAAATAGACACATAATCACCACCATATCCACAGCCATAGGAGTACAGAGACAAACTCGTGCACACGTAGAAGCCCTGGTTGTTACCTCAGATGCGTACAGGGCACAGGGGTCCAGGTTGCCCTGCAAGGTCACCGTCTTCCCCACACGCTCCCTGGAAGAGCCAGTGTCACATTTTGGTGACTATATTTGGCAGCTACTCCCCACCATAACCTCAAAGGACCACCCCTCCATCACTCACCTAGCTTTCTTTGGGGCCATTGTCCAGTCAAGCCCAACCACCTCATAGCCAGCCTGGGCCAGCTCCTCCAGGGCAAAATGCCCATCTTTAGCAAAGATGATCTGGAAGAAAGAGCAGATCTCTGAGGCTACATGGGGGGGGGGGGCTTGCTACACCCACTAACCTTTCTTGGCTGTACTTCTGCTGTCCTCTAGTGGTCACTTTATTCCATGCAAGACTTACCTTGAAAGCCCTACAGACCCACCTTCACTCAACCTAACCCAATTCTCACCATGGGCACTGGTGCCAGGCCGGCCTCCTGCAGCCCAGCCTTCACTCGCTTGGCCACATCACGGATGTAGGGCAGTGCAAACTTGTTGAAGAGCTGTGGGCCAAGATGTCCTGCGTGGGACTCAAAGAGCTGCAATGCCTACAGTTTGAGGGTGGTGAAGAAAAATACATAACACACAAGAGCAATTATGTCAGGCCCCACATACAGAATATGCTGCAATTTACCCAAGTGACTTTTGGGCCCTGATACTTCCTGAGCCTATAAACCCACTTTCAGTCTAAAAGTTTCACTTTCTCCTCCAGATCTCAGCATTAGCTTAGTCTCCAAATACTCAGAGCATTAATCCCCCATTCCCTCGCCAGTGTCAGGGTAGGCTTGGCTGCTCCCGCAGGATCACTGGAGGCCAACCTAAGACTCCTGCCCTCTCCAGTTTAGGAGGCTATTGTTTCTGCGCCTTACAGTCCAAACCTCAGCCTATTGGTCTCTCCCCCAGGACTCACCTGGGCTCCCGCAGCCACTTGTCCTACTAGATACGGGACCAGAGCATCAGTGAGGATGCGAAGCAACTGGTGACTGGCCTGAGGTCTTTGATAGAGCCAGCGCTTGGCCTGAGCCATGGTGCTTGAGCCGCCACCCTCAACCATGTATGTCATCAGGGTCCACTGCAGAAGGATACAAAGATGTCACAGTGCAGAAGTCAGACTGATAACTCCTTCCCTGTCTACACCAGAATCTGCCAGAATGATTTCATGCCCCAGTCCTTGCTCTATCCCACATTACCGGGGCACCAGCAAAACCAATTAGTGGCACACGCCCAGCCAGCCGTTGTCGGGTAAGGGTGATAGCTTGGAACACATAGCCCAACTCAGAGGCCACTGCTGCTGGATCCCTTAGACGCTCTAGGTCCCGCTCTTCTCTTAATGGCTCTGGGAAGCTGGGTCCTTTGCCAGGTACCATGGTCACCTCCATGCCCAGTGCCTGGAGAGGGATAAAACATCTAGGTCCCCAACATGGAACTTCAGGAGGAAAGGAAAAAGGAGAATAAAACTCAGTCAAACTCCATCTCTTTCAGCCCTAGTTTTTCCCAGTTAGGATAAGTGCTTATCTTGAAACTTATCAGAACTGATATGATTTCCAAGGAATCTTTTCCCTTTTTCTCTTTTTCCCAAGGAATCCTTTCCCTTTTTTAATACATTCCAGGATCAGGTTTGAGCGGGTACCTGTGGCACAACGAGGATGTCGGAGAAGATGATGGCAGCATCCAGGGGGAACCTGCGGAGTGGCTGTAGGAATAGGAAACAGGTTGCTAGGTGATAGGCTGAGAGCATAAATCCCTCCCTTTTTTGTGTACCCCTCACCTGCAGAGTCAGTTCACAGCAGGCCTCAGGAGAACGACAGGTGCTGAAAAAGTCCTGGGCAGCCCTGGATTCCCTAAACTCTACAGACAGGAGAGGGAAGACAAGGCTCAACTTTAAGGTTCTCCAGAGCCCTCGCCTGCCCCAGGAAAACTTTTTCCCCCTCCATAGTTTATGGAGACTTTTGGACCCTGATTCTGACCTGGTAAATAGCGGCCTGCCTGCCGCATGCACCAAACGGGAGTGTATTCTGTTTCCTCTCCCCAGGCTGCTCGCAGAAACGTGTCATTCTTCAGCTCTGGAAAACTCTGGGGTCTGACGATCAGGTGGGGGTAGGGGTAGGTGTCAATATGTGAGGCTGGGGTTGGTGAAGGCGCGGGTTCTTAAAGTGGATTCACTCTGGCACCGCTATCTGCCTCCTGCAGGCCAGCTTGCAAGCTGTGGCTCCCCGCCCATTCTTCCTCCTTTCTGCCTAATCAGGTGGTGCACAAGATTCTAGAAGGGCCCGCTCTGGGGCCTCTTGTCTACACATACTCCCAACTCTCCCAAGCTCAAAGGAAAATGGAGGGACTCGGGGAGGGGATGTAAGCCCAGTAAGGATAGTTTGTGGGTAGGGGGTCACCGAACTAGTGAATCTCTGGAATGGGTCCGCTAGTGGGCCGGTTCCGAGGCTGGGAAATAGTCAAAGAGGGATCAGAGTAGAAGGTCCCAGAATAGAGATCCCAGTTAGAAGGTCTGGGGCATTCCCTGAAAAATGGGGGACGCAGTCGGCGGTCCCTGAAATGAAGGTCTCAGGAATTCATGGTTGAAGGATTCAGATCCCAGCGACTGGGGTTCGCACTGGGAAATCTCCAGGAAAACTGAGGTATAGGGACAGATTCCTGAGTTGGAAGACGCAGATCAGAAGCCCCGTTAGCCACACCGCGTTCAGCAAAGAACTCACCCTGACCCGTTCGCCTCCATGGTAATCAGTAACTGTGAACGCCACCACCAATTTAACCAGAATGTGAGCCTGCCCCCGGGGCAGGCTCCTCCCCTTCCTGGAATGAACCCTGGGCGTCGCCATGTTGAAAGCCACGTGACCTGACTCCACTGACAGCTCTGGGGCTGCCCTGGCTGCTGCCAGTAGGACCCCAAACACTTTTCACCGTAAAGTCCATTGTAGCAACGCAACACAAATTCTTGAAAGCAATAACTCCGCTTTACATCTCAAGGTGGCGTGAGAAATTTGTTCTCACCTGATGGTCTGGGAATCCCAAGTCTTAACCCAAGTCTTACTGTTACTCTCACCTCCACGATTCTAGCAATCTTATCCGGCCAGGCATGCAGAGAAAGATGCAACTAGGCCATACATGGAAACTGAAATTGTTATACTGTATATTTGTATTGCCTAGTAAGAGTGGAGGTTAGAGTGCTGAGCAAGACAGCCCCTGCCTTTAAGGAGCTACAGTCTAAAGAGGAAACAAACTGGCAACCACATTAAAGTGGATAATAAATCTGGGATTCGGAGTAACAACCAGGATCGATCCCCAATGACTCAAGACTCCTGTCAGTGGCCGCGGAAAGGGTCATTCTCAAAAACGTTTTAGTCAAACAGAATCGAGGATAGAGAGTCTAGCAGACTTTAGAAGATTCCTCTGGTTGTAATATAACTCGCTGGGGGCAGGAAAGCAAAAACTGGAGGCCAGAGGACCAGGGGAAAAAATGTTGCCATGATCCAGGCTGGATAGACCAGTGGCTTGAACGAGGGTAGGAGCCGTGGAGATAAAGTGATAGTAGCACTGGAGATGGAGAGAGGGAGGTCGATCAGGTAGAAACCACTAATTTTGGGCCTGGTTAGCCGGGTGCGGGAGAGACAGCGAGGTAGGCAACATCACCGAATATCAGAGTACACCGGACAATACGGCGGAAGTGGAGGGTGCGCTTAGTCCAGAACTTACGGCGAAGGTTGACCAGAGGCGGGGCAGGGCGTGGTGGGAAGTTCTGCCAGGGGTCGCCGGTACTGCTCCCGGGCTGGATTGCCCCTGGTCTCCCTCAGCGACTTCGCCATGGCGGGCCCTGGCCCCGGCGCGGCGCTAGAGTCCCCGCGGCAGCTGCTGGGCCGCGTGCGCTTCCTGGCAGAGGCAGCGCGGAGCCTCCGCGCCGGGCGACCGCTGCCAGCCGCGTTGGCTTTCGTGCCGCGAGAGGTGCTCTACAAGCTTTACAAGGACCCGGCGGGACCGTCGCGCGTGCTGCTGCCGGTGTGGGAGGCGGAGGGCCTGGGACTGCGTGTGGGTGCCGCGGGCCCGGCCCCCAGTACCGGCTCCGGGCCTCTCCGCGCCGCGCGCGACAGCATTGAGCTCCGGCGCGGCGCCTGCGTACGCACCACGGGCGAGGAGCTGTGCAACGGGCACGGGCTCTGGGTGAAGCTGACCAAGGTGCGCTCTGGCCTGCCCGGGACCCCGCAAAATACCCCCACGTCCTGGAAAGTTCCCCTGCCCTGCCCCATGTCAAGCTGGCATTGCGTTCGGTGCACTTTGCCCTGGGTTGGGCAGGGCGAGCAGCCGAGCAGTTCCCTGATGGCTGTCCCCATCTTGCGGCGTCCCTGCAGGAGCAGCTGGCAGAACACCTGGGTGACTGCGGACTGGAAGAAGGCTGGCTGCTGGTGTGCCGCCCGGCGGAGGGCGGGGCCCGCCTTGTACCCATCGACACTCCGGATCACCTCCAGCGGCAGCAGCAGCTGTTTGGCGTGGACTACCGGCCGGTGCTCAGGTCCTGCACTTTCAGGGGCGGGGCTTACTGTCAGCTGGTAGGGCGCCGTGGGGTTGAAAACACTACTAGCACGTCCTGGCCGGGTGTGTGTGTGTGTTGGAGCGGAAGCAGGTGAAGAACAGAGAGGGACTAGAGCTGGGATTGGGCTTCGGGGACCATGGAGCTAGAGCCCTGCAGAAGGCTCCGGGTCCTGGAGCTGGTGTCCTGCTGCCTGCTGATACCTCCCAACCCACCCCCAACTCCGTGCCCACAGATGGGAACAGGTGGTGGACCTGACATACTCATATCGCCTCGGATCGAGGCCTCAGCCGGCGGAGGCGTACACGGAAGCTATACAAAGGCTACTGTGAGTGAGTTGGCGCGGTCGGGAGAGGGAGCTCCGGGTCTGGGCCGGACCTAATAGGGGTTTGGGGTTGCTTAGCTATGTACCCCCAACATGGACCTACGAGTGCGACGAGGACCTGATCCACTTCTTGTACGACCACCTGGGCAAAGAGGATGAGAACCTGGGTAGCGTGAAGCAGTATGTGGAGAGCATAGATGTTTCCTCCTACACGGTGAGTTCTGGGACTCCTCCCTCCAGAGGCAAGATGTTCTCACACCCCTCAAGACTAGAGCCAGAACTCCCATCTCCAAACCAGGGCCAAAACAGTATCCCCATAGGCCACACTCAGTCCAGCTCCCCATCCTGGAAGTCCTATAGGAACCCCTAGACACCTTCCTACTCTGCCCCCACCCCCACCCCCACCCCGTATCAGTTGCCCTTTTAGCCCAACTCCACTATGTTTTCTCTCTCATGCTCCCTGGCCCAAAGCACATGCCCCCTGCAGAAGTGAGGGTAATTGCTGACTCCACTGCTCTGTCCCTCCCTAGGAGGAGTTCAATGTGTCCTGCCTGACAGACAGCAATGCCGATACCTACTGGGAGAGCGATGGGTCCCAGTGCCAGCACTGGGTACGGCTTACCATGAAGAAGGGCACCATTGTCAAGTGAGTAGGCTCTGGGCAGGATGGGGTGGGTAAGCCATGTGCCTGTGGGTGCATAGACACCCAGGTACACATTCTGACCCCTCAGGAAACTGCTACTCACCGTGGATACCACGGATGACAACTTTATGCCTAAACGGGTGGTAGTCTATGGAGGCGAAGGGGACAACCTGAAGAAGCTGAGTGACGTGAGCATTGACGAGTGAGCAGGCCGCCCTGGGGTAGGAGGTGGGGTATGACCTTAGCAATGGGCCTGGCCCAGCTTGAATGCCTAAATTTGGGGATGCCCAGCATTCCCTGAAGGCCAGAGGCAGGGGCTATCTCAAGTGCCTCACACCCATCTCCTCAGGACCCTGATCGGGGATGTCTGTGTCTTGGAGGACATGACAGTCCACCTCCCAATCATCGAGATCCGCATCGTCGAGTGCCGAGGTGGGGCTTAAGGCTATAAGAAGGGAGAGGGAGCCCCAGGGTGTAGGTGGGGACAACCCGACATGAGTGTGGAGAGAAAGGGATGGGCATGGAGTTAGAGTGAAGGCAATGGCTGGCTTTGAAGCTGTAGGGCCTGAGCCAGGTGAGAGGTAGTGAGTATAAGCCCACCTTAAAGACATAGAGGTGGTTGGGCTCACCTGGAAGAGAAACTGAATTGGGACCCTCAGGCATCCCAACATTATAGAGGTGGACAGAAGAATAGCAAAGAATATATAAATATCAGAATCAGGTGAGCTGGGCGTGGTGGCGCATGCTTGTAATCCCAGTACTTTGGGAGGCGGAGACCGGATGATCCGGGTTCGTGGCCAGCCTCAGCTCGCTTTCTCTCTCTCTCTCTCTCCCTCCCTGTCTCTCTCTCTCTCTACTTAGTGAGGCCCTCCGCAACTTCGGGAAACCCGGTTTCAAAATAAAGTATAAAAAATAGGGCCGGGGGTGTGGCGTGGAGGTGGAACGCCCCTGGGTTCAATCCCCGGTACCGCCAAAAAAAAAAAAAAAAAGAATCAGGTGATAGAATAGGATCCAAAAGGTTCCAAGTCTCTAGGGGCTAAGGGTGCCAAAAGGCTGAGCATTAAGGAGCCATTCCCAGGCCGAGGGCCAAGAAGACGGCAGGTGCAGTAAATGACCTCACTCTGACCCCTTCCCCAGATGATGGGATTGACGTTCGTCTCCGAGGAGTCAAGATCAAGTCATCTAGACAGCGGGAATTGGGGTTGAATGCAGACCTCTTCCAGCCGGCCAGTCTGGTGCGATACCCACGCCTGGAAGGCACCGACCCAGAAGTACTGTACCGCAGAGCTGTCCTCCTGCAGAGGTGACTGTGGTCCTGGACTGCAGGCCCTTCCCTTTCTCCTTCCCTGAGCTGTGTGTGTCTGCATGGATGAGACCCCAGAATCTTATGGTATAAGCTGTTCTGCTTCAAGTGTCACAACAGCCCCTGGACCCTGCCTTCTTGTCCCAGTGTGTTGGGGAGTTGGGGAGGTTTAATTCCATGCCAAACTCTTTAACTGCAGTTATCTTTACCCACCACACCAGATTCATCAAGATCCTAGACAGTGTCCTGCACCATCTGGTGCCTGCATGGGACCACACACTGGGCACCTTCAGTGAGATTAAGGTAAGCCTGGCCCACCCACTGCTGGTCTGGGCAGTGGGCTCCCCCTTCCCATTCATGTAGTTTTCATTCATCAGCAAAGAGCTTCTAAGACCTACTCTAGGGCTGGACTTTCACTGGTTCTGGGAACCAAGAAGAAAGCCAGACCCAAGTGGTCAAAATTTAGTCTTTGGGGGCATCCCCAGATGAGTGTGTGGAGCACACACAGGCTGGGGGAGAAGAGGTCACAGCATGGGCAGCCAGCTTGCATGAAAGGTGCACCCTGGGCACAGCCAGCAGCTCCATACAACTTCAGAAACACATAGGGCTGGAAGCAGGTGGGTAGGAAGCAGTACCTGGTAGTTGAGGTCCCTAAGGGACCGGCTGTGAAGCAGGAACTTTTCCCAGGTCCACAGAGCCATTGAAAAAGTTATAAGGTAATGTCGGGCGTGGTGGCGCACGCTTATAATCCCAGTACTTGGGAGGCTGAGACAGGAGGATCGCAGGTTTGAGGCCAGCCTCAGCTACTTAGTAAGGCCCTCTGCAACTTAGTGAGACCCTGTTTCAAAATAAAGAATAATGCCAGGTGTGGTGGCGCACATTTGTAATCCCAGTATTTGGGAGGCTGAGACCGGAGGATCCGGGTTCGCCGCCAGCCTCAACTACTTAGTGAGGCCCTCCGCAACTCAGTGAGACCCTGTTTCAAAATAAAGAATAAAAAATAGGACTGGGGTTGTAGCTCAGAGGTAGAATGCCCCTGGGTTCAATCCCCAGTACCACAAAAAGAAAAAAAGTTATAAGGTAATAACAGTTTTAGTTTTTTTTATTTTAGAAAGCTCCCCCTAGTGGCTGAAGTGAGGAAGGGACTGGAGGCAAGGATGGGATGGACTAGGCTTGGACTGGACTGGTGGAATTGTGTCCAGGCATAGAGGAAGGTTCCAGGGCCTGGACAGAAGCTGACTGCCCGCTGGTCCTGCTCTGGCCATTCTCACCAGCAAGTGAAGCAGTTCCTACTGCTGTCACGCCAGCGGCCCAGCCTGGTCGCCCAGTGCCTGCGTGACTCTGAGAGCAGCAAGCCCAGCTTCATGCCACGTCTGTACATCAACCGACGCCTTGCCATGGAACACCGTGCCTGCCCTTCTCGGGACCCTGCCTGCAAGAATGCAGTCTTCACCCAGGTCTGGACCTCCTGAGGTTGGATCGAGGGAGGGTCAGTAAAGGGCGTGGAGGGCTGGGCCAAGAGGGACCTGAGCAAGATCTCTGGGCAAGAATAGTGCTAGTCTTGACATAGATATCCCTATGACTCCCTCCCCTTTCTCTGTCCCCAGGTTTATGAAGGTCTTAAGCCCTCTGACAAATATGAAAAGCCCCTGGACTACAGGTATGGCACAAGGGACTTGCCTAGGGCACACATGTGCACATATATGCCACGTACTCTTCCTGGCAGCCCTCATCATTACCACTCTAAAGCCCTTCTCCTGGTCAGCCTCTGGGCTGCTGAATTGGCCTGAGCCCTGATGCAGCCCAGTAACAGAGATCCACCCCTACCTCCAGGTGGCCCATGCGCTATGACCAGTGGTGGGAGTGTAAATTCATCGCAGAAGGCATCATTGATCAAGGTGAGGCCCTGCAGGAGGATGACAGGGATCATCCTGTTAGAGTGCTAAAGGCTTCTAGGGCTACCAGCTAATGAAGATAGGAAGCCTGCTTGTAACAGCATTGTGGGGACTGGGCTCTTGTGTGTCCAGCTAAGAGCATCTGTCATTTCAGGGGGTGGTTTCCGGGACAGCCTGGCAGATATGTCAGAAGAGCTGTGCCCTAGCTCAGCTGACACCCCCGTGCCTCTGCCCTTCTTTGTGCGTACAGCCAACCAGGTAATCTACCCCCATCCCCCAAGTTCCTGCTCTTCTATCTCTGCAAACCTCCCAGGTGCCAGACTGAGTTAGAGAGGGAGCAGAGGAAGGACTGAACTGCCCAGAGCATCCAGGGGCATATGGGCATACAGTGAGAGGAGGAGCCTTTGTACATTGGGAGGGATCATTCAGGGTCCCCAGTGGAAGATTTTTGGGGATGTCTTTGGGGTGCTTGGGGCAGGAAAGTGGTATCCATCCTATGCTGCACTGACAACTCTGTCTCTGGGGCAGGGCAATGGCACTGGTGAGGCCCGGGACATGTATGTGCCAAATCCTTCCTGCCGAGACTTTGCCAAGTATGAGTGGATCGGTCAGCTGATGGGGGCTGCCCTTCGGGGTAAGGAGTTCCTGGTGAGTAGCCTAATCCACACCCCTATCAGATCAGCCCTGGCTCCTGGAAGGAAGGGCCAGCAAAGCTGGGCAGCTCAGGGTGAGGACAGGAGTGTCTGTCACGCAGGTCCTGGCTCTGCCTGGTTTTGTGTGGAAGCAGCTCTCTGGCGAGGAGGTGAGCTGGAGCAAGGACTTCCCGGCTGTGGACTCTGTACTGGTGAGTCGTGTTTCCTCTGCCCAGCTCCTACAGGTTGGTGCTCCCCAGGGCTTCCCTGCACCTCTTCTTTTGCTGTACACATGTTCCCTTTCCCAATCCCACCTATTCCCATGCTTTCAACTACTATCTCTGTTTTGGTAACCCCTAAATTCCTGACCTCCAGCCACAGCCTCTCTCTTGTGCCTGGGACCATATGTGCATCTGCATCCTGGACACCTGCTTCAAGGTGGCATCTTAGACTCAGCACATTCTTCATCTTCTCCCCAGTCCAGTGCCCTCTAGGGCTCCCTGTTCAGAACGGCACCACCCCTCCCCATGCAGAAGCTCCCAGGGGAAGCCTTCATTGCTCCTTCTAATTCTCTCCCCATTCTGTCAAGTCTCCCCCTGGAATCTTTCTCCGCCCATCTCACTACTGTCCCCCTGGTTCAGGCCACCTTTCTTTCTGTCCTAACCATTTATTGTAAAAGCTAGTGTCCCAGCTGAGCATGGTGGCACTCACCCGACTTCCCTATGGCCCAGCCCACTCCCAGCCATGATTTGGGTCTCAGCCCAGATACCGTTTCCTCAAGATGCCTTCCCTGGCTTCCCAGGCCAGTTAGGTGTTGTCTTGATGCTTCCACCACCCTGTACTGGCCCCCTGACCCCCCACTGCCTGCCTTGTCTGGATGCCTCTCTGCTTCCCTGCCAGTGTCCAGGAAAGACGGAGACTGTCTCCCCAGTGAAAAGCTGACCTCCTGCCTCTCCCCAACTCCCAGGTGAAGCTCCTGGAAGTGATGGAAGGAATGGACAAGGAGACGTTTGAGTTCAAGTTTGGGAAGGAGCTGACATTCACCACCGTCCTGAGTGACCAACAAGTGGTGGAGCTGATCCCTGGGGGCACAGGCGTCGTGGTGGGATATGAGGACCGGTCCCGTTTCATCCAGCTGGTGCAGAAGGCCCGGCTAGAGGAGAGCAAGGAGCAGGTAGCAAGGAGCGACAGAACAGAGCGGCGGACCCCCCCAAGCCTTACCCCTAGTAGCCAGAGCTCATCCTGATAGGCTACCAGGGCCAGTCCTAAGAACTCTGGCCCCCACCATCACTGCACCCCACATTCCTACTAATCAATGGGGTACAGAGGCGCCCCCAGTGTAAGCTAAGAGTTGCGCCCTCTCTCCCAGCCAGGCCTTTCCCTCCTTCCCAGGTGGCAGCCATGCAGGCAGGTCTGCTGAAGGTGGTGCCACAGGCCGTGCTGGACTTGCTAACCTGGCAGGAGCTGGAGAAGAAGGTGTGTGGAGACCCCGAGGTCACCGTGGACGCTCTGCGCAAGCTCAGTGAGTTCCAGACGACGGCGGGGCAGGGACGCTCGGGGTGGGGCTCAACAACTGGGCAGGGTGAGACCTAAGAATGAATTCTGGCCTTGTCCCCTCCAGCTCGGTTTGAGGACTTCGAGCCATCTGACACGCGGGTGCAGTATTTTTGGGAGGCGCTGAACAATTTCACCAACGGTCAGTGGAGGCGGGAGGACCGGCTTGTGGGATACAGCGGCGGGTGGGGCCGCAGCGCCTCCCCTCGCCATCAGTGCCCATCAGTGCGGAGACAGACTTCCCTCTCCCCACCCAGAGGACCGGAGTCGCTTCCTGCGCTTTGTCACCGGCCGCAGCCGCCTGCCAGCGCGGATCTACATCTACCCAGACAAGCTGGGGTGAGTGCGAGTGAGAGGGGCCCGGGGTGCCCCCACACGTACGCTTGCCCCTGCAGGTCTTCCTAATCTGTGGCCCTCGACGCCCGCAGCTACGAGACCACCGACGCGCTGCCCGAGTCTTCCACGTGCTCCAGCACCCTCTTCCTGCCGCACTACGCCAGGTGGGTTTTCTAGGCTCCAAGCCTGCCGTGGGGCCCTCAGTGTGGGGGGACCTCCCGAGAGCCTCCTTGCCCTTGAGAGAGGTGGAGGGCCTGACCGAGCCCTCGCCCCACCCCGGCAGCGCCAAGGTGTGTGAGGAGAAGCTCCGCTACGCCGCCTACAACTGTGTGGCCATCGACACAGACATGAGCCCCTGGGAGGAGTGAGGCGGCCGCGCGGGCGCCACCTCGCCGGGCGAGCACACCTTCCTTGCCCAGTTGGGCTCCGTGTCCCTGGCGTGAGCTGACGAGTTCGGGAAAGCCGCAGCGCCCTGCTCCTGCGTGCGGTCGGAGCGAGGCAGTGAGTTGACACCGGTGGGCCAGCCCCGCAGAACCACAAGCCCTACCCGTGCTGGGGCTTGCCGCCCGAGGTATTCGGCCTCGGTGAGAGGGCCTCTTCCACAAGCCCAGCACCAGCTGCCAGGCCTGAGCTACTTGAAGGGGGCCAGCCAGCTCCCCACCCATGGACTTGGCTTCCAGGTTTTTTTCCACTATTTTCTCCTTTTCTGGCTTGAGCCAGAAATTTCAAAAAGTTTTCCAGAAAACTTTCAAAATTTTAAAAATCTTTGGAGGATGGTTTATGCCCCCCCACACACACACCCCAAGCAAGGAGCCAGGGATGCCCCCGACACACATACACACCCCAAGCAAGGAGCCAGGGATGCCCCCCCCACACACACACCCCAAGCAAGGAGCCAGGGATGGATGGGGAGTGAAGATCATCCTCCTTAGTCACCTACCCCAAGAAGGAAGCCAGAGCTGAACACCCGGCCCTCCCTTTCTAGTTTTTCCTCCTCTCCCTCTGTGAGCTTTGTCCTTCCTCCAACCCAGCCTCCACTGACAAAGTGCCGTGGCCTTCCCTGGCTCAGAACCTACATCCCTGCAACATTAACTCTTTCCTGCCACCCCATATGCATCACTTCTCTATCACCTCCAGCCTGACTCCCCATCTGCCGTTCTACCCACCAGATTTTGCACAGATTAAAGACCAGTCATGTCCCCTCCAAAACTTTCAATAGTTCCCCTTTACCCTACTCTAAAATAAAGCCTCGACTTTGAACTTGCTCCTAGGGCTACGTATGCCCCTGCCCCAGCCCTCCCTCTCTTGAGGGCCTCCGTGACACTCCTTCAAAAGAAGGGCTTGCACATGGGAAAATTGAATAAATGGATGAATTCATTCCTTCAAAATGTGTTTTTTGGGCTTCTGGGGTCTGTGCTGATCGTGTTAGGCTACCCATGGAGCACCCAGAGAACTGCTGTGTCCTGGAAGAGCCTTCCCTAGCCAGTGCCCTACTGGTAGCTGTAGACATGTGTGCGCCAGGGAGTGGGGTGGCTTCTCAGTGGCAAACATGATACCTGGAATGCAGGGTGGGAATAAGGGTCCCACGGGGGGGGGGGGGCGCTGGCATATCTGGGAGAGGCTAGTGATTTGGAGCATGGAACTAAGTAGGCAGAAGTGTCCTATCCTCAAGGACAAAACCTTGGGGTGGCTGAGAAGCCACCTTCTTGACAGATGGAGCACTATCACCCCACCATCTTCAGTCTGCACTAAGGTACAGAGACCCCAGGTAGGTACGGCCCCCACCAGGGGGCAGTCACGCCCTCGAGAACAGCCCCTAGGGCCCAGTGCTCTCTCTGGTACAATGTGAGTCAGTATGGAGATGGGCTGCCCAGCAAAGTGTCCTGCCCTCTCAACTCTCCCACTGTTGCCCTCTAGTGCTCACCCTGACCCTGCCAGGTTGAGAACCTCCTCTTCTCAAGCAGTAGCAGAGCCCCTCTCCTACACACCCACTCTCCACACACTGTGTGCACGCCAAGGCACGCCAAATCTCTGAGCCTAACACCCCAGCTCAGCGTCCCCAGCAGCCCCCATCCTGCCCCGCCCCCTTCCCTGCACCCTGGATGGTCCACAGGAGGATACACACATGCACTCACACATCCCAACCCCCCCACACACACACCTTCCCACACATGGAGCGCAAGGGGCAGGAACCCCAGAGGCCACCACTCCAGCCCAGTTCTGCTCTTCCCAGCAAGCTCCGCCCAGTCCTGCTGGTGGAGACCTGCCTTCCCCTTCTCTGTCCTCCTGTGTATGTGTGTGTGTGTGTGGGGGGGGGGGACTAGGGATTTAACCCAGGGGCATTCTGCCTCAGTGCTACATACCCAGCCCTATTTTATTTTTTATTTTTATTTATTTATTTATTTATTTATTTTTGCGGTACTAGTGATTGAACCCATGGGCATTCTACCACTGATCTACACCCCCAGTCCTATTTTTTATTCTTTATTTTGAAACAGGGTCTTGCTAGATTAATGAGAGTCTCACTATTTGCTGAGGCCGTCCTCGAACCTGCAATCCTCCTGTCTCAGCTGGGATTACAGTACTGGGATTACAGGCATGCGCCACCACGCCTGGCTCTATTTTATTTTTTATTTGGAAACTGTCTTGCTCAGTTGCTGTGAGCCTTGCTAAATTGCTGAGGCTGGCCTTGAACCTGTGATTCTCCTGTCTCAGCCTCCCAAGTACTGGGATTGCAAGTGTGTGCCACCGTGCCCGGTTTGTAGCTTATTTGTCATGTAATCATTCATTCATTTAAGCATGGAGCATCACTGATGTTAGGCACCATACTAGGTATAATAGATAAACAGGTGGCTAAAGCAGTGATTATTTTTGCCCTTGTGGATTTAAAGTCTAATAGAAGAGACAGACAAGACAAAGGATCATATAAAAAACATTTAATAACATTTGTGTAAAGGCTACAAAAGACAAGTAAAGATGTTGGAATTGTTAGAGAGCAGAGCAGGATGGTTCTAATTCATGGGAATCAATGAAATGCTAATTCTTAGGGAAAATAACTGACACAAAGGCCAACTGAGAAGCATGTTGAGACCATGTTATAATTTGATGTCCTGAAAAGCAGTATGATTGTTATTTTAATTTGCATTGCTTTATTTACTATTTGAACAATTGTTTTTTCTTCTTTATGAACTACCATTCATGGATTTTGCCCTTTTTTTCTATTGATTTTATTATATTTTTCTTGTTGATTTGCAACAACCCATGTATAGTACCAAAATACTAAAAGCTTGGTAGTCACTGATCAACTTTTTGTGTGTGTGGTACTGGGGATTGAACCCAGGGGCATTCTACCTCTGACCTATACCCTCAACCCTATTTTATTTGTTATTTTGAAACAGGGTCTCACTCAGTTGCTGAGGCTGGCCTCAAACCTGCCATCCTCCTGTCTCAGCCTCCCAGGTACTGGGATTACAGGTATGTGCCACCACACCCGGCTGATCAATTCTTTTAGTGCAAAGCACTGTGCTAAGTGCTAAACATACACACACACACACACACACACACACACACACACACACACACACATATATATATATTCTTGTCAACAACTGCTATCTCAACAACTCCAAGAAGTTAATAGGGAATAGGATTATTATGCCCTTTTCCAGATGAGAAAACTAGAACAAAGAGGAATTAAGTAACTTGCCTGGGGGAAATAGTAAGTGATGAAGCTAGGACCTGAATGATAATCTGCCAAACTCCAAAGCCAGCTGACTTGGTAACTAAGGTTTTATAACCTCTGTATGAATCCCTTTGTGTGTCATGCCAGTTGTTGCAAATGTGTTCCCAGTCTATTCCTGGCCCTTTAATTTCATGTATGTTCTTTCTTAATGTACAAAATTTTAAAACTTTTTTTTTCTTTTTGGTGGTACTGGGGGTTGAACCCAGGGGTATTCTACTACTGAGCTATACCCCCAGCCCTATTTTATTTTTTTATTTTGAAACAGGATCTCACTAAGTTGCTGGAGAGACCTTACTAAATTGCTAAAGCTATCCTCAAACCTGGGATCCTCCAATCCCAAATACTGGGATTACAGGTGTGCACCACCACACCCAGCTGGATCTTTATTTTGTTCATAAATGTATCCCAGAAGCCTAAGCCATCCTTGGGAAGGAGACAAGGTGGGGAATAATTCCAAGCAGCCACTAATAGGAGGCACTGAGTAAATAGTTGTTGAATGAAAAAATAAACTGGGGTCCAAAAACCATACTTTTCAGTTTAAAAACAAGAGAGATTAGCCATCTGAAAAGTTATTGTTTTCAATAAAGGGAAAATAAGCACCAAATTGATTAAATTACTATATATATATATATTTTTTTTTTGCGGTACCAGGGATTGAACCCAGAGGCGTTCTATCTCCGCGCTACACCCCCAGCCCTATTTTTTATACTTTATTTTGAAACCGGGTCTCACGAAGTTGCGGAGGGCCTCATTAAGTAGAGAGAGAGAGAGAGAGAGAGAGCTGAGGTTGGCCACGAACCCGGATTCTCCGGTCTCCGCCTCCCAAAGTACTGGGATTACAAGCGTGCACCACCACGCCCCGCTAAATTGCTATTTTTTAAAATTGACCCATCAGTTTAGGACATGAATGGCAGTGTTTTGACCTTTAAAACCACCAACGAGCTGGGCGTGGTGGCGCACGCTTGTAATCCCAGTACTTTGGGAGGCGGAGACCGGAGGATCCGGGTTCACGGCCAGCCTCAGTTCGAGCACGCGCGCGCACGTTCTCTCTCTCTCCCTGTCTCTCTCTCTCTCTCTGTCTCTCTCTCTCTCTACTTAGTGAGGCCCTCCGCAACTTCGTGAGACCCGGTCTCAAAATAAAGTATAAAAAATAGGGCCGGGGCGTAGCGCGGAGGTAGAACGCCCCTGCGTTCAATCCCCGGTACCGCAAAAAATAAAAAATAAAAAAAAAAATAAAACCACCAACGATGAAAATTCTGTATGCTTGAAAAAAAAATATTGCTGGGTGTGGTGGCGCACACTTGTAATCCCAGTACTTGGGAGGCTGAGACCAGAGGATCCGGGTTCACGGCCAGCCTCAGCTAATTAGGCCCTCCACAACTTTGTGAGACCCTGTTTCAAAATAAAAGAATAAAGAAATAGGGCTAGGGGTGTAGCTTGGAGGTAGAATGCCCCTGGGTTCAATCCCCAGTACCGCAAAAAAAAAAAAAAAAAACAAACCTTGAAGTCCTAATTAGATTCTTTCCAAGCTTTTTACATAAACAATGTAGCATTGTTTGCTCTCTAATGTATCATTAATCTATTAGGCAATCACTGGGTTTATGTACAAAAATAAAATAAAAGTATTTTAGGGCCTGAAACTGGCTACCAGAGGAGTTTCTTTTTCATTTTTATCTTTCACTCAGTGCTCTAAAAACAATAATTCCCTGCCCCACTGACAAGTCCACAGCCAAATGGAAGAGATGACTATTAATATGTGGCCAGCAAATTCCCAAAGAGAGACCTCTAGCAGACTGTGGGAAGAATATTTGTGAACCAAGGCCCGACTTTTGAAAGGTTTCTTTTGACTCCCACAGTTTAGACAGTATGCCCTTCTTCCTTTTTTTTTTTTTTTCAGAACTAGAAATTGAACTCAAGGGCACTCTACCACTGAGCTACATCCTCAGCCACCTCCCCCCATATATATATATGTATATATATATACACATACATACACATACATACATACACACTGGGAATTGAACCCAGTGGCATTTTGGCATTGAACCCAGGGGCATTCTACCTCTGAATTACACCCCCAACCCATTTTATTTTTGTTTTTCTTGAAATACAGTCTCACTAGGTTGCTGAGATCCTCGCTAAGTTGCTGAGGCTGGTCTTAAACCTGTAATTTTCCTGTCTCAGCCTCTGAAGTACTGAGATTACAGGTGTGAGCCACCATGCCCAGCCACCCCCAGCCCTTTTAATGTTTTTTATTTTGAAATAGGGTCTCACTAAGTTGCTGAGGCTGGCCTTGAATTTACCATTCTCCTGCTTCAGCATCCCAAATCCCTGGGATTACAGGAATACATCACCTTACCAGGCAAGTTTGCCCTTCTTAACCTGTCCCCCCACGTGGGTGTGGGCAGACCACCCCTTGGAGAAGAAATCAGAAGTAATCACTGTGAACAGAAACCAATCATTATAGGAACTAACCTTATTTAACAAGAATTTATTGTATACTTAATAAATAGTAAATAATAAACATGAAGCAGCTAAGTGTGGTAGTACATGCCTGTAATCCTAGTATTTGGGAGGCTGAGGCAGGAAGATCACAGGTTCAAGACCAGCCTCAGCAACTTAGCGAGATTCTCAGCAACCTACTGAGATCCTGTTTCAAAACAAAAAATAAAAAAAAGGACTGGAGCCGGGTGTGGTGGCGCATGCTTGTAATCCCAGTACTTGGGAGGCTGAGACCAGAGGATCTGGGTTCACAGACAACCTCAGCTGGTTAGTGAAAACATACTTACATTTTCTTCATTAAAATATTTATGTTACTATGTAATGGTTTTTAAACTAGTTAATCAATTAATTAATTTGTGGTACTGGGGATTGAATCTAGGGCCTTGAACATGCGAGGCAAGTGCTCTACCACTGAGTGGTATCCTCATCCTTTATTTTTGTGATACTGGGGATTGAACCCAGGGGTGTTCTACCTCTGCACTACACCCCCAGCCCTTTTTAGTTTTTTGTTTTTGAAAAAGGGTCTCACTAGGTTGCTGAATCTCACTACTTGCTGAGGCTGTCCTCAAACCTGTGATCCTCCTCTGTCAGCCTCCCAAGTACTGGGGTTACAGGTGTGCACCACCACACCCAGCTATCCTCATCCTTTAAAAAGATTTTTTGTGGTGGCGCATGCTTGTAATCCTAGTACTTGGGAGGCTGAAACAGGAGGATCATAGGTTCGTGGCCAGCTTCAACTACTTAGGCCCTATACAACTTAGTGAGACCCTGTTTCAAAATAAAGAATAAAAAATAGGGCTGGGGGTGTAGCTTAGAGGTAGAATGCCCTTGGGTTCAATCCCCAGTGCCACACACACACACACACACAAAAAATATATATATATATATATATATTTTTTTTAATTTTAGAACAGAATCTCTCTAAATGGCCCAGGATGGCCTCAAATTTGTAATCCTTCTGACTTATCCTCCAAAGTAGCTGGGATTATAGGTATGTACCACCACACCCGTCTTTTTTTTTTTTTTTGTGGTACTGGGGATTGAACCCAGGGATGCTCTACCTCCGAGCTACACCCCCAGCCCTGTTTTGTTTTTTTTTTTTGCGGTACCAGGGATTGAACCCAGGGGCGTTCTACCTCCGTGCTACACCCCTGGCCCTATTTTTTTATACTTTATTTTGAAACCGGGTCTCACGAAGTTGCGGAGGGCCTCACTAAGTAAAGAGAGAGAGGGAGAGAGAGAGAGAGAGAGAGAGAGCGAGCTGAGGCTGGCCACGAACCCGGATCCTCTAGTCTCCGCCTCCCAAGTACTGAGATTACAAGCGTGCGCCACCACACCCGGCCTTATTATTTTTTTGAAGATTAATTTATAAATTAAAATATTTGCCAGGTGTGGTGGTTCACACTTGTAATCTGAGTACTTGGGAGGCTGGGACAGAAAGATTGAAGGTTTGAGACCAGCATCGCCAATTAAGCGAGACTCTCAGTAACTTAGTGAAACCCTGTTTCAAAATAAAAAAATAAGAGCTGGATGTGGTGGTGCATGCCTGTAATCCCAGTACTTGGGAGGCTGAGACAGGAGGATTGCAGGTTCAAAGACAGCCTCAGCAAGTAGTGAGACTCTCATCCACCGAATGAGACCCTGTTTCAAAATAAAAATAAAATACAACAGGGGATGTAGCTCAAAGGTAGAATGCCCCTGGGTTCAATCCCCAGTACCAAAAGAAAAAAAAAAGCATAAACTGAAGTGATCCTCAACTACTTTTCTCCACTAGAAGAGAAAGCCTTCTAGTTCCCTGGAAGTATTCTCTAGTTTAAACATGACCACTTAAAATGGATGACAGAATACTGGGCATTGTGGCGCACTCTTGAAATCCCAGTACTTGGGAGGCTGAGACAGGCGGGTCGCAGGTTCAAGACCAGCCTTACCAATTTAGGCTCTCAGCAAACCTAGTCAGACCCTGTTTCAAAACAAACAACAACAACAGCTGGGGGTGTAGCTTGGAGGTAGAATGCCCCTGGGTTCAATCTCCTGTACAAAAAAATTAAATAAATAAAAATAAAATGGATGACAAATACGGGGCTGACTACTGTTCTTACTTTAAAACTAATTCTTACCTCAAAACCATGCTGTAGGAGCTGGGGGTATAGCTCAAGCTGGGGGTGTGGCTGAATGGTAGAGCTCTTGCCTAGCATTTCGAGAGCCTGGGTTTGATTTCCTAGCACTGTATAACAAAACAAAAACAACCAAAAACCCCCACAAAAAACCATGCTGTAATTCCTAAAACTTCTGCTTGCTTGAATTACCAAGGAGAGAATCTTTTGGGAGAAGGAAGGGTAGTCAGGTATCAGGACTCCTGTGGCTGAATTAATCACTATAGGCGCCCCTTTACCAACATACTCCATGTTACAGTTGAATGAAAATGAGTAATAATTCAATAGCTCATCATCAGCATCCTAAAGTGAAGAAGAGGCAAGGATAAACGTGTTTGTTTGGTACTGGGGATTGAACCCAGAGTCATTCTATCTCCCACCTACATCCCAGCCCATTTTATTTTATTTGAAACAGGGTCTCGCTAATTTGCTGAGACTGGCCTGGAACCTGAGATCCTCCTGTCTCAGCCTCCCAAGTACTGGGATTACAAACATGGGCCCCCACACCCGGCCATTGGTGGTTTGTGAATGGACGAAAGGGCGGGGATGGCGAAATCCCATATACCCCAGTCCGCCACGAGAGATTCCTGGGCGGCCCAGTCTCCGCCGGCTCCTCCCGCCCGGCTTCCCCTTCCCTCTCCCGCCCAGTCGCCGCCCCTCCGACATCCATTGCTCGGCGCTCGTCCAGCCTGCGTCGGCTTGCCCAGCGTCCCATCGATGTGCTCGGCCATCGCGCGCCTGCGCCGTGGGGCTGTCAGTCAACAGCAGCGTGGGGAGCGCCGGGAGCGGCTGCGAGGAGCCGGGAGCCGAGGTGAAGCGGTGGCTTCTGTCCTGCCAGGCCGCACACGCGCTGGCTGAGCCAGGTGAGCAGCGTGGCGGGGGCTGGAGGCTCCCCTTCATTTGGGGGAGGCGAGCCGGGCCCAGATGGACCCGAAAGGGTGGGCAGAGCTGCGGGCTCGAGCCCCTGCGTGGCCCGGCCATGGAAGGGAGGTTGGGGGAAACCTAGCCAACCACCTTGTGCAACAGGTGGAGAAACTGAGTTTCTAGGAGGGAAGGTTCTGCTCGAAGTCACAGGAGAGAGCCCCAGAGCCGGGACCAGACGCCCTCGGCACCATGCCTGGAGTCTTTCCACCTCAGCCCTTCATTCATTTATTCGGCCTACCTTTAGTTGTTTGGGTGCGGAGCAAGGAAATTCAAGGGGGGATACGATGAGGTCTCTGCCTCCGGGCAGCCTCAGTAGGAAGACACACCAGTTACGATGCAGTGGTCTGCCCTACCTGTTTACGAATGTAGAAGGCATGAGGGCTGTCTAAGAAGCCGGGAACACCCCTTTTAAAACTTAGGAGGCTAGCCAAGACTCTTTGCCTGACTCCCTTCAGCCAGAGTCGTGGCAGTGACATGGCGACATTTGGCAGCCCACCTGTTGTCATGGTTAGTTATGTCCATAACTATTCTTGCTTCCCAGGTTGCCGTTCTTCACCCAGAGTCTCTTTGAGAACAGAAACCTCAGATCCCTGCGACCTGGGTTCTAATGTTATTCTGCTCATGTTCGAGGTTTTTTATTTTTGTTTTGTTTTGTTTTGGTACTGGGGATTGAACCCAAAGGCATTCTACCTCCAAGTACACACCCCCAGCCCTTTTTGTTTTTCTTGTTTTTTTTTTTTTTTCTTCGCGGTACTGGGGATTGAACCCAGGGGCGTTCTACCTCTGAGCTATACCCCCAGCCCTATTTTTTATTCTTTATTTTGAAACAGGGTCTCACTAAGTTGCAGAGGGCCTCACTAAGTAGCTGAGGCTGGTGGTGAACCCGGATCCTCCTGTCTCAGCCTCCCAAGTTACTGGGATTACAAGCGTGCGCCACTACGCCCGGCTTGTTTTTCATTTTGAAACACTAAGATGCTGAGGGCCTCGCTAAATTGTTGAGACTGGCCTGGAATCTGTGATCCTCCTGTTTCAGCCTCCCAAGTACTGGGATTATAGGCGTGCACCACCTTTCCCTGCTGAGCTTGACTCTTACATGGGACTGTTGTGAGGTTCAGAGATCCTCATTCCATAAACACTGAGTACCTAGCATCTGACTGGGAATATGGTGATGACAGCACACAGTCCCTACCTTCAAGGAATTTTCTCTCTTAAACTGACATTTAAACACGTGTTCAGTGAAGCCTGTAAAGGCTGAGGTAATCTGTGCATGGTAGAGTGGAAGCACATAGGGAAAAGGTGTCCCTTCCACCAGGTGTGTGGGAAGGTCGGGAATGGCTTTGTGGATAAGATGATTCTTGAGCTGAGTCTTACTTAATAGTTGATTACTACACTCAGGAGAAAGGAAACCTATGAAGCAAGAATAGCAGTACAGCTGGGCATGGTGTGCGTGCCTGTAGTCCCAGCTACTCTGGATGCAGAGGCAGGAGGATCGCTTGAGCCCAGGAGTTCTAGGCTGTATCGTACCATGCCACTGAGGTGTCTGTGCTAAGTTCCGTATGGATATGATGACCTACCGGGAGTGGGGGACCACCAGATCGCATGTGCTGGTCAGCAGTGGGATCACACCTGTGAATAGTTTCTGCACTCCAGCCTGGGCGACATAGCGAGACTCTATTTAAAAAAAAAAAAAGCCGGGCTTGGTGGCACGCACTTGTAATCCCAGTACTAGGGAGGCTGAGACAGGAAGATCACAGCTTTGAAGTCAGCCACAGCAACTTTGTGAGACCCTGTTTCCAAATAAAAAAAATCAGGTTGGGTGTATAACTTGGAGGTAGAATGCCTCTGAGTTCAATCCCCGGTACAAAAAAAAAAAAAAAAAAAACCAGTGCAGAGACAAGAATTATGAAACAAGCATGGTTCAGTTGATACAGAGGCTTTCCATGATCTGATAATATCAAACATTTATATAGTGCCTGTGATAGGGTGGACATTATTTCATGTCCTTTATATAGAATAACTCAATTTTTTTTCAGTGCTGGGTGTTGAACCCAGCACCATGTACATGCTAGACAAATGCTCTATTATTGAGTACATTCCCACCCCTCATTTAATCTTTAGTGAAGTAGAAACTATAATTATCCCTGTCCTATAAAATGGGGGGGGGAACCTGAGGCATAGAAAAGTTAGGTAGCTTGCCCTAGTTCACATAGCTAGTAAATATTAGAGTTAGAATTCATACCCAGGCAGTCTTGACTCTAGGATCTATGAACTTAACCACTGGGTTCCCTTCTAAAAACTGAGGGTGAACCTGGAAGCTGTGGTGCATGCCTGTAATTTTAGTACTTGGGAGGCTAAGACAGGAGGATCTTGAGTTTGAGGCCAGCCTCAGCAATTTAGAGAGACCCTCAGCAACTTAGCAAGACCCTGTTTCCATTGTGTGTGTGGGGGGGGTGCTAGGGATTGAACCCAAGGGGTACACTCCTAGTCCCGTTTTATTATTTTGAAACAGGGTCTCACTAAGTTGCAGAGGGCCTCATGTTGCTGAGGCTGGCCACGAACCTGTGATCCTCCTGTCTCAGTCTCCAAATTGCTGGGATCACCATGCTGTGTATCACCATACCTGGCCAACCCAGTTTCAAAATAAAAACGGCCGGGGGTGTAGCTCAGAGGTAGAATGACCCTAGGTTCAATCCCCAGTACCAAAACAAAAAACAAAAACCTGAGGGGCGTTGAGAGGATGTATGGTGTGTGTGTGTGTGTGTGTGTGTGTGTGTGTGTGTACATGTGTGTGTTATTAGGGATTGAAATCAGGGGCAGTCTTCCACTGGAGCTACAACCCCAGTCCCTGTCTTTTTTTTTTCTTTTTGGTACTGAAGATTAACCCCAAGAGTGTTCTACCTCCGATCCACACCCTGGCCCTATTTATTTATTTATTTATTTATTTGTGGTACTGGGGATTGAACCCAGGGGCATTCTACCTCCGAGCTATACTCCCAACCCTATTTTTTATTTTTTATTTTGAAACAGGGTCTCACTAAGTAGCTGAGGCTGGCCGCAAACCCGATCTTCTGGTCTCAGCCTCCCAAGTACTGGTATTACAAGCGTGCGCCACCACGCCCGGCTTATTTTTTGTTTTTGATTTAGGGTCTCGCTGAGTTGCTGAGGGTCTGGCTAAGTTGCTGAGGCTGGCCTTGAACCTGCAATCCTTCTGTCTCAGCCTCCCAAATCCTGGGATTACAGGTGTAATTCTATGCCCACTGTATCTTGGATAATTCTATGCCCACTGTATCTTGGGTATATCCTGGTCATGGCTCTAATGATAGTATATTGTAATATATTGAATCTGTCTTTTCTCTCTTTTTTTTTTTTGGTTCTGGGAATTGAACCTGGGGCATTCTATTGCTGAGCTATTCCCCAGCCCTTTTTATTTTTTATTTTGAAAAAGGGTCTTGCTAAGTTGCTGAGACTGGCCTTGAACCTGTGATCCTCTTGTCTTAGCTTCGCAAGTACTGGAGCTTTTATAACTCTGCTAACTAAAGTTGGAAATGATACATCTGACATAAGTGGATATCAGTAACCTAAATAAAAATGGGTTAGTATTGTGTGTCCTTTGGTTTTTTTTTTTTTTTTTGGCAGTACTGGGGATTGAACCCAGGGGCATTCTACCTCCAAGCTATACCCCCAGTCCTATTTTTCTTTTTATTCTTTATTTTGAAGCAGGGTCTCACTAAGTTGCGGAGGGCCTCACTAAGTAGCTGAGGCTGGCCATGAACCCGGATCCTCCTGTCTCAGCCTCCCAAGTACTGGGATTACAAGTGTGCACCACCACGCCCGGCACTGTCCTTTGGTTTTTGTTAATCTTTTTTTTCCTGGGGTTTCCCCCCCTTTACTTACAGTTTACAAAAATGGAATTTCAAGCAGTAGTGATGGCAGTTGGCGGAGGATCTCGGATGACAGACCTGACTTCCAGCATTCCCAAACCTCTGCTTCCAGTTGGAAACAAACCTTTAATTTGGTACCCATTGAACCTGCTTGAGCGTGTTGGATTTGAAGGTGAGTTATGACAGTGAGATGCACTCATAAAACTTTTAAAGTGTTTGATCTCAGTCATTTGTCAGCATTATGAGGGTGAGAGAAGATGAGCACTTAAAATTGTCTGGAGTCTGGACTCTTTAAATTAGGAACATAGGAGTACTCTGCTGCTACATAAAAGAGGTTCAGAAAATAGTGCTAAGTGTTGCTATTATAGAGGTGGTTTCCACCATGATCCAAGATGAACCTTGTAAGGATATCAGAAAGTGAAGATTGGGAATCTAAGTGCCTCATGATCAGTACTTGCCTCCTTTATTTTGAAACCGGGTCTCACGAAGTTGCAGAGGGCCTCACTAAGTAGAGAGAGAGATAGAGACAGGGAGAGAGAGAGAGAACGCGCACGCCGAGGCTGGCCACGAACCCGGAACCTCCGGTCTCCACCTCCCAAAGTACTGGGATTACAAGCGTGCACCACCACGCCCAGCTTATTTATTTATATTTGTGTGTGGAACTGGGGATTGAACACAGGGGCATTCTACCTCTGAGCTATGTCCCCAGCCCTTTTTTATTTTTTATTTTATTTTTATTCCTTTTATTTTGTGGTACTGGGGATGGAACCAGGAACATTCTACCTTTGAGTTACATCCCTAGCCCTATTTTATTCTTTATTTGGAAACAGGGTCTAAGTTGTGGAAAACCTCGCTAAATCACTGAGGCTGGCTTTGAACCTGTGATCCTCCTGTCTCAGCCTCCCAAGTACTGGGATTACAAGCGTCTACCACCATACCTGGCTTATTTATTTATTTTTTTTTTGGTATTAGGAATTGAACCCAGAGTCATTCTACCTTTGAGCTACACTCCCAGCCCGACTTTATTTCTTATTTGGAAACAGGGTCTTGCTAGATTGATGAGAGTCTCACTACTTGCTGAGGCTGTCCTCAAACCTGCAATCCTCCTGTCCCAGCCTCCCAAGTACTGGGACTACAGGCATACACCACCATGTCTGGCTCTCCTATTTTATTTTATCTTTTTTTTTTTTTTTTTTTTTTTTT